>BMAU01015544.1:0-19228 GCA_019973935.1 Trichonephila clavipes
GTACGTGGTGGTCACATTAATGTGACTGGACTGTGTATTTAAATATGTATTAACATATGACCGGTGTCAAAAATTTAATTATAAAAACGCGCTACCATCTGGTTGATGAATTCCGATAGTTTCTAATTACCCCAATGAAATAGTGACGTTAGACTTACTAGGCCCGACCCAGCATCCAGACCCGAAAGATATAGATTTATATTGGTAATAACTGACCACTTCATTAAGTGGAGTGAGCTTATACTTTTACGAAAAGCTTCGGCGCAGGCCATAGCTAAGGCCATTTTTCAAAATTATATTTCACGATATGGAGCTCCTATTTCTTTGATTAGTAATAATGGTCCCCAATTTATATCCGATGTCTTTGAACTCTTAAGTCACAGGTTGGACATAAAACATATTAAAACGATAACATATCGCCCGCAAGGTAATCTTACGGAAAGAGTAAACAGCACTTTTTTTAGTGCACATGATAGCTTATTTTGTAGAAGAAAAACACGATAACTGGGACCGATTCCTCCATGAGTTATTTTTCGCGCTACGAATAGCAGTTAATGAAACTACGGGTAAAACTCCAGCTGAATTATTCTTAAGGAGAAAAATCATAACACCTTTTCGTAAAATAGTACAAGTAACAGATGGTGCAGAAGATGTGGGAGGCAATATTGAAAAATTATTTGTTGAGGCGAGGTAGAATATGCAGAGGCAACATAAGACGTGGGAGAAATATTATAATTCAAAAAGGAGAGCGGTTAACATCAAAGTCAATGATTTAGTATTGGTACAAACTCATTTTATTATTGTAGCGGGTAGGAGAGTTGTCTAATAGTTTATGCCTAAATTTGAAGGGTCCTACAGAGTGTCGGAAGTTTGGAGTAACAATTTGACCCTTTTGAAAAGGGGAAGAAGGGTCACAGTAAATATTGACCAAGTGCGGATTTATCATCTAAGACATTCGGACACAAACAGTTTTGATATTATTAATGAGACACTATATGAGGGAAAGGGATCTAGTAATTGGTCGAATAGGTCGAACTCGGGAAAATACAGACGTTCTAAAAAACTCTAGGGTAATGAGAGTAAGAGTTGTAAATCGAATAAGGGAACTGCCGGATTGGAGGATCTGAGATTTAAACGTAATAAAGAAGTAGTGTCGATTGGGACAGCAGAGAGGTACGATAGAAAGAGGCCCAAAAAATGCAGGAAGCGATCTCTTCAGGGGTCTGAATATAAAGCTAATAAAAGAAAAGCGCCTGTACTGCCACAGAGGCTAAAGAGAGGGGTTTGCATCATCAATATCTTCTAGAACTCATAAATATATCCGGCAAAGCACTGATAAGCAGCCTTCACAGGGACCAGAGACATTTCTAGGTACATCCAATCAACGACAGATGAGGAGGTTCAGTCCATCTAAAGATGAGAGCAGGCGAGGAGCAAGAATGCAGTCTGGCAGGGCCCGAGAGACCAGAACAACAGGTAGCAAAAGACACAGTGCAGCTGAGGGGAGACCAGTCCGGTCTAGAAAGACAACATCAGTGTGAGACCTTGCCCGTATTACCTAAGGAGCCGCTTCAAGAAGCCCTAAGGACTACCAGAGGAGCAGAGGAGTACTGGGATCAACAGTCTACCACAGAAAAGCCTCCGGAAAAGGAGCCTCAGCATGGAAGCCTCAGACGGAGATCCGACAGATAGGAGCACATAGAAGAAAAAGAAAACAAATCATTTCGTATTTTCCTTTTTCGTTTTCTTGCTGACAAGCAGTCAGGTGTTTTTGAATTTCCGAGTCAAGATTTTTTTTAAATATCTCAGATGCACAAGAGTTGACACTAAGTTGTGTGCATTTTTCAAATAAGAAAAATGAACTCTAGTATATTAATTTATTTTCCAAAATGTGGAAACAACTGTTTTTGGACATTTGTTTGCAATTTCTGACTTGAAGGTTCTGCGGGAATATCCAACACTGTTTGTTATATATATTGTAAATTGCATGTATATGTATATGTATATTTTTAATTCACATTTGGTGGCTTGGGACGCGGCGTAGTTAGGGAATGCTAACAATAACACTAAAAAGCGCAGCATGCATGGTACGGGAGTTTTAAGGAGCCAGACGTATTAATTGATATATTATAAAATGATGTGTGAAATGTGAAAATTTATTTGTGCATACAGTTTATGTTTTTTTTTCTTCAGTAAATTTAAAGAGTTCTCATTTCAGAGTAGCTGACCCTGATCATTGTATAGAAAGTACTGATTCGTCTGTAAATGAAGCAAGAATATTAATATTTAAGTAGTTAAGTAAAACACACAACTAGGTTTTTCCACACTTGTGGTTTTTTCTTCGGTCCATCGCCGGAATCGGGTGTGCTGTATGGAATTCTAAACCTGTAAATATCTACGTCAAATAATAAGCAATTTAAAACGGAGCTTGTGGTCTTCATTCTTTTCTTTCCCTTAGCGTAGGAAACATCTTAAAGTGTCAGATAGTTGGGTATATTAAATTCTTAAAGACCATTAATTAAGTTTTTTAGAATATTGTTACGTAATTTACTTCAGGCCAATTTAGACCTTCGAATAAATCCCGTTTTCTTCTTGGGGGGATTGTGACGAATCTTTACGGTACTTTTCCACTAATACTCTTAGGCACCTTTAGTGATTGTAATTTCGCGTATTTTTCCAACCAGCTCTTAAAGAAGAAATAAAATATGCAAATGAATTAAGGTATTTAAGGAGAGCGTTGTACGTTAGCAGATGGGACGGCGATTGAGCCAAGAGCTGTAGTGACGAAGTTAAGAGGATTCAAGTGGATTGCGTGATTAGAGTATTGCTGTTATTATTCAGCGAAGTAGAATTAGAAGGATTGATCTACCTTGAGAGAACGACATTGCATCCAGGTGATATATTATAACTTAGTTTCTCTGACCACACGAATAAATATACTATAAAGTTAGTGAAAATTTAATGAATGTTAATAATTCAAGTTTCGTATATTTCTCGGTCCTCTTATTCCGGTAAACCCGTTAAATATTGAGCTTAGTAGTTGATTAATATCATATTTTGTGATTTAAAGTAATATTGAAGGTAAATCCCTGTGACGTAGACATATTGTTTAATATTTGTAATTAGAGGGTTTCTAATTGAATTTATTGAATAAATAAAATTTGTTATTATACAAATGGCGTCTGGTTATTCTTTGCCTCAAGTTAATCTTAGTTTCCAGGGTGGAATCGAGGGAGGTCCTCACATTCTTTGAACATCATTAACTTTCAAAATATTTAATCGTCCCCTTTGCCTCCTATAGTCTCGACTAAAATTCTGACTCGAGCCCCTATTTCTAAGGTACCCTCTACTGAAATCGTCTTTTTGACTTCCGTTTCTAAATTGATATCTCCTATCGTTAAATCTTCGATCATCCTTCTGAAATCTATTCCTGTTATCGAACCACTGATTTCCTTGACGGTCATTCTCGTAGTTACCCCTATAATCATTTCTGCCATTACTCGGTCTACGCACCACTTCAGAAGAACCACTTCACCAACCTCGTCTTTTCCACATTATCACTATTTCTCGAACCCCTTATTGCCTTACATTGATATCTTTCTCAAACTTAGCTAAGACCTCCAACAATTGAACCGTGTTTTGTGGATTTCGAACCTCCACGTAATCTTAGACTTGTGGTTCAAGTCTAGCAAAAATATGATCTACCAGGGCTTTCTCTGACATCCCCAGCTCTAACTTTTTATGCAATTTTAATAAATCGTAAACAAAATCCGTCGGTTCCTGGTTCTGTCTCTGTTGAGACGCATAAGACATGGTCTCTAAATCTTTCCTATTTTGTATGGCAGGGAATGCTTTTGATAATGCTGCTTTCCGCTGTGTGAAGTCCGTGGTGGTATTCTGCACTAACTCTGATCCGAATATTTGCTACCAGTCTAGGGCTCTCCCCAAGAGATGACCTTTCAAATAAGCACACGATAAATCGCTGGGTATCTCAAGTGATTTAATTTGATTTTCAATCCTCTAGAAACTCGGTAATATTTTCGGACCCAGAAAAGTACACTTCTGGTAAAACAGTAAACCCTCTCGCGTTTCTTATCTCGTGGTCATATAAATTAAATCTCGTTGGGCGCCATTGTGATAATCCCCCTGGGGTGATTATCTCTTTTGGTATCAGCGTGAGCTAGAGGTGTAGGATTAACGAAAGAACTAGAAGAAAACATTATCTTAATAAGACTTTATTAAGATATTCAACTTAAACCTTTAACAAATTAGATTATAATAATTTGTGTGAGAGAATCTACGACAGTAAAACACACACCACACAATATATCTATAATAACGACTTCAGACTAACTAGACGCATGCATTGTCTTAATATAGCTTTAGTAAGATATTAAACTTAATCCTTTAAAAAATTAAATTATAATAATATATGTGAGAGAATCTACGGTGGCAAAAAACACACACAATTATATATATATATATATATATATATATATATATATATATATATATATATTATATATAATATATATATATATATATTATATATATATATTATATTATATATATATATATATATATTATATATATATATATATTATATTATATATATATTATATTATATATATATATATTATATATATATATATATATATATATATATATATATATATATATATATATATATATATATATATTACAGAATTGACCTAACTCGAACCACTATCAATAACTGACTCGCCTAAACACGATTCCAATATTATTACAGATCCTAATATTAAATAGTCAATCCTACCTTGCTGTAGTTTTAGTAACGTTCACAACAACTCTTGATGAGGTCTTGCCATAACCCGAGTGCAATGGTATGCACCTTGATCAATGGATCTCTATCACGTATAATTACTATTCGTCACCACTTAACGTTATTTAAAACTTCTTCAATCTAGAACCGTGAATTGTTTACATTCATCTAATTGCCTTTGTGCTTATTCTAACTTCTGATATTTAAAAGCCTCCCGATTTGCATCTTTCATTCACACTTCACTTCTTGGATTTGGTTGGGAAAGAGTTGCCATTAATTCTGGCCATAAAGAACCCAAAGGACATGTTAAAGAAAAGACGCGGGAATCCGTCACATATGTTATTAATTTAGTAGAGTAATTGTTACTATTTTCGAGTTAGAGATTTTGGCGAAAGTTTAAATGTAAAATTTTTAACGTAATTTCTTTCGGGTCATTAAGACCATCGAAAAAATCCCATTTTCTTCTTCTTGGAGGGATTGTGAAGGGGTTTTATTGGGATTATTTCCATTAATCCTCTTGGGATTTCTATGGTTCTTTCCAACCAACTTAAGAAGAGAGCGTGTTTATGCAGTTTAGGAATTGTATATATTGGAACGTTAGTATTCGCGAGGAGTGCTAAGAAAAGCTAAGTGCAGTGAGTTAAAGTTCTTGGGAAAGAGTGTTAGTTTATTCTGTGAGTTCGGTGAGTCGGTCTAAAGGTGCCAGTGAAGATGAGCCGAAGTCGGTCCGAGACCAGAAAAGTATTGCTCTAGCCAGAGCAATTCAGATTGGAGGATAAATTAATGATTTACAGACCGTAGCTGTTCACAAATCAAATAACTGTAAGTTTGTTTGTTTAAGCCTTAAGAATAGAGGGGATACTATTAAGTTAGAAAATAATCTATAAATATAGATTCAGGGGTTAATTGTGCTATTTATCAGAATTACGGTTTGCGTCGCCTCACTTCTGATCATAAGCCTCCTAGTCTAGTGCTGTTGTATTGTAAATAAATTAAGATCATAATAAACTGATTTTATTATGGCAGAGTTTAGTGGTTCATTTTTTGTTCCCTCAGACATAGGTCGTGTGGATATTGAGAAGAGAATATCCCCAACCCATGGGATATCACAGAATGTATATATTGTTACGTTGATCGGGGTTCGAGGATTTTATGCAAATCAGTCGCAAAAAACAAGAAACTTTTTTAAGAGTAGTGAGAATTTACTGTCGAAGTTCCAATCCTTGAAATACAGGATTCAGCAACAACATTCTCAGAAGGTCTTGACACCTTCCACAGCACTCAGACAGAATTATCGGTGTCTAAAATATACGTATATAAAAGATTATTCACAAGCAATCTCTCGTTCAACAGCTGAAGTAATTACTAATCGCTTCAACAGTCAAAGTAATACTAACTGATTGCCTGTCAAAACCAGACTAACTGACTTTCGGCAAGCATCTCTCTATTTGTAGGCCTAGGGGAAAATTCGAGAAAGGTCCACTTCAATTATAGGTCTTGAAATTAGTGGGTTAATCCACTAATTTCTAGAATCCAGATAGTCCCGAACTCGCCAAGTCGCCAACTTGGCCGCCAAAAATGATGCCATCTTGGCTCTATCATGAAGATTTCGCCAAGTTTTCAATGAATCACCATGACAACGTAAGGGACGGTGTTGCTTGTGAATGTTACATTTTTAACATAAAATAAGTATAACAGACACGTCCAAATACAAATTATTTACACAATTTTCTCAAAAATTGTAACAATATATATGTTTGATGTTCAAATCTGCTCTGTTTCTCTATATAGTAGAAATTAATAAAACTATATATATATATATATATATATATATATATATATATATATATATATATATATATAAACCGGGTGGGCAAAAAGTCCGTAAAAACTTTCAAAATTCATAAAATCCGGAGAAATGAACGAAAAAAAAAAAACTGTTTGCGGGATTAGCATTAGTATGTCACGGGATTTTTTAAGCTAGAAAAAAAAATAATTCGAAAATCATCCGGTAGGTGGCGCTGTTACAAGCGTCTGTGGTGGAAATATGCAAATTAGACGGCTATAAAAACCTTTGCTGTCAATGAATCCACATTCATTCCACCATTGCAAACAGTGAATGTGAACAAGAATGCTCAATGCACCGGATAAAGCTTTGTTGGTGAAGTTATTTTACATGAACGGGGAATCAGCGACCATTGCCTTGCGTAAATTTCGAGTTCAGAAAAATGTGAAGAGTGGAAAAGGCCCTTTAACACCTGCAGGTCTCTTAAAGCTTGTTAAACGTTTTGAGAAAACTGGAAAGTTGGAGGATCGAGCACGAGCCGGACGACCATGCTTGAAAGAAGCACGTGCACCCTGCATTGCTGTCGAAATGGAAGCGATTGCGTCCGAAGCAGCTTCAGGAACCAGCAGTGCTCGTGAAGCTGCCAGACGATTGGGCTTACCACCATCATCTGTCCGCAATATTCTTCGTCGAATCCTCCAGCTGTACCCATACAAATTGCAATCGTGCCATGAACTTTTGCCAGCAGATACCGCACAGAGGGAAGCATTTACGAAGTGGGCCTTCTCTAAAATGGAACAGGATCCCACCTGGGTTTTTAACATCTTTTGAACAGATGAAGCTCATTTCTCGCTTCATGGTGACGTTAATAACCATAACTGTCGCATTTGGGCGACCTCTAATCCACGTGAGTATACACAGAAGCCATTGCATTCCCCAAAAGTGACAGCATGGTGTGGTTTAACGGGTTCATTTATCATAGGACCCTTCTTTTTTGAAACGCAGTGCGCAGTAAATGGATGGATAACGGAAACGGTAAATGATCAGCGTTATCTAACGCTTCTGCGGGAGACTGTCATGCCATGTTTAATTCAACGAGGTCAGATTTCGAATGTCACGTTCATGCAAGATGGAGCAACTAGTCACACTGCTAACCCAGTTAAGGCATTCCTGATACAGACGTTCGGGGAAGACAGAATCGTTAGCAGGCACTGCAGGTACCCATGGCCTCCTCGGTCTCCAGATTTAACACCGGCAGACTTCTGGTTGTGGGGATATTTGAAATCTCGCGTGTATCTATCCGGTTCATCAAGTCTGTTAGAACTGAAAGATGCGATCCGCAGAGAAGTATCCTCCATACATCCGGACATGTTGCACTCTGCCGTTGCTGGATTTGTCACTCGTCTGGAATGTCTTCTCCCCTGTGGTGGTGGTCATGTGGAACATATTGTGGTGTAATAAAGTTGTGAAAGTTTTCTGTTCATTATTTATGCATTGTTTCTTTGATTTGCGTACATCAGCGCCACCTACCGGATGATTTTCGAATTATTTTTTTTTTCTAGCTTAAAAAAATCCCGTGACATACACTGCTCAAAACAATTAGGGGAGCACATGATTTTAACAAAAGTAAGCAAAGATGTATACCAATAAGTAACATAAAATGAATCATCCATAATGTAAAGCCTACCAGGAAACGGAAGAAGAAAACTTTATATGCAAATCAAAGTTCATGACGTCAAAAACCAGAAAAAGAAGATAAGGGCAGAAATCGGGATGTTGAAAAAACGTCTGTTTTATTGCCGTAACTGTGAAATTCGATTGTGCAATATTTTTTTTGAGACAAGGTTACTTGAGAATATCTCAACAACGTGATTTACTGGAATCCATGGCATGGCGCGTTATAGGCAGACTGGAATCCGGGCAAACACAACGTAGTGTCGCGGACGCTGTTGGAGTCGCCAGAAGTGTTGTTGCAAGGCTGTGGAATCGATTCCAAGAAACAGGAAATGTTAGACGCGACCAGGGGCAAGTCGGCCACGCGCCACTACATCAACTGATGACCGGTATATACAGTTAACAGCCCGTCGAAACAGAACAGAGAATGCTACGCAGCTGCAAAGACAGTTGCTCTTGGCAACAGGGCGAAGGGTGTCCAGCCAAACAGTACGTAATCGGCTTCATGAGGGAGGGCTCTATGCACGTAGGTCAATGGTCTGCATTCCGTTGACCCCACGCCACCGTGCGGCCCGAAGAAGATGGGCTGCTGAACATCGAGATTGGGAGCAACATGATTGGAGCCAAGTGCTATTTACAGACGAGTCCCGATTCAGTCTAGAGTGTGACACCCGACGCGTTCTTGTATGGAGGGACAGGGGCACTCGAAATAGCCCCGCATTCGTTCATGAAAGGTCACAATACAGAAGAGCTGTTTGGATGGTATGGGGTGGAAGCAGCATAGGCGGACGTACGGACCTGCATATCATTCGGAACGGCACTTTGATGGGCCGAAGGTATGCAGACAAGATACTTCGACCTCATGTCATTCCTTACACTGGAGCCATTGGAGATTCCTTTGTTTTCCAGGATGATAATGCCCGACCGCATAGATCTCGTCTGGTGGAGAACATGCTTGAAGCTGAAACAATACAGCGTATGGAATGGACAGCGTGCTCTCCTGACCTGAATCCAATCGAGCATGTTTCGGACATGCTCGGACGACGCATTGCTGCGTGACCAAGGCCGCATGCTACTGTCCGAGACTTGGAGATTGCACTTCTTGAGGAGTGGAACAGTATTCCCCAAAGTCTGATCGATAACCTCATCGCATCAATGGCAAACAGGTGTGCAGGAGTCTTAGCTGTTCGAGGAGACCACACGCTCTATTAAAACTCATGCATCATGTCTAAACAGTGCCTTTTTTATCGTTTACATGTAACCAAATTGTTGCCCTAAATCATCTTTTCGTGTTTTTTCCATATTTTCAAAGAATTAAAGCTTAATTCCAAATTTTTTTACGCCTTTTTTCTATATTGCGCATTGATACGCGTGTACTATGCATTTTATGCCAATACGTGGCTGTCTCACACGGTTTTCTTCACTTTTTTGCTTGCTCCCCTAATTGTTTTGAGCAGTGTACTAATGCTGATTCCGCAAACAGTTTTTTTTCGTTCATTTCTCCGGATTTTATGAATTTTTAAAGTTTTTACGGACTTTTTGCCCACCCGGTATATATATATATATGTAGGATTTTCCCTTTGAAACATTTGTAAAAAGGTTGAGTCATATCCTTTTCAGAGGACCATAAATCTCAATTTTATTTATTACTGCATTCCGAAGCAGCGCCATCTAGTGAGCTTTCGTAGCTCCGGCTTGAATAATTTTTCGGCAGAGGCCAACTAACTACTGCTTGATCAACACGTCGTGTCTTTACCGCATTTCCGCGTCCAGCGCGGCACCGCCAGACCTAACATCCAAGAATGAGAAAGGTTTATTTCCCCGTCTTCTATAGGTATAACTCAACTTTTAATTAACCTAATTCCTGCATTTCTTTCTCTTTGTAAATATCTTCTTTTGTAAATATTTCCCTTTAGCTTTAAATAAATTCTCTTTTACTTTGAAGTATTTGTGTTTAAATGACTTATATTCATTTAATTCATCACTCACCCTTAAACACTTACCCCTAGACAAACCACCTCGCCAATCTAAAATCCCGCCTTCTGAAGAGTCTGATTTTTATTCGAAGATTTATTCGGACTCCCACAGAAATAATTGGGGGATCGCCTGGGATTTGATTTCGAAAATCTTCTCTAAATAATAAGTTGATAACCTTCTAACTCTCTTCTTCTTTAAAAAAAAAACAACCCATTTTTGGCTGCAAGCCTAATTTACAAGCGGACTGAATCGAAAATGCGGATTGCCTCTCATAACATATTAACATTTAGGTGCTTCAAGTTATTTTCTGCCGTGTACAACTACAAGAGTTTCACAAGTCCAGTGAACACATCCAGGAGCCTTTGAAGTTTGTTTTCAAGTAATTAATCACACGTCGTCAACTGTATCAGGTACTTTTTTTTTATATTGTTCTTCAAAAGGAAAAAATCTAAAAGAATACGTGAGTCACCGTTAATTTGATTATGAAAAAATTGTTGTAGTCGATTTCATGAAGTAATTTATATTTTTAAATATGATGTGTGTGTTTTTCTGAAATACTATTTTTCTATGTGTATAGAAATCGTATCAATTAAAATTTTCTACAAGTATATCTTTTAAAATATTAAGAAAGTCGTACGTAATATTCAAGTTTTTATCTAATTTAATAAGGAATTACATTTCATATGAAAAGTTTTCATTTCTTCAGTTACGTCATCGACCTTGAACTAAGAGATTTATGTTTTCCATTCCTAAACATTTGGCAATTTAGATTACTCATATAGTTTAACATTTCTCTTGCAGCTGTGTTTAGTAATTAATTATTTTTTATGAGTATTCGAGAAATATATTTTGAAAGAATATGCTATGTTTTTTAGAATTGATGAAGGATCATGAATAATCTTATTTTAAATGATGCATAATATCATTCAATATATAAGTATTTTGAGTTCATTTTTGACAGAATTATTATGTTGAAACATGTGTTTATCCTTAAAATTTGCTGATGAGATCCTAAAAAGATTTTATTTTTATTGGTGTAATAAAAAATGTATATGAGATTTTTCTTAATTGAATAACTTCTAATTGTTTGCTTTTTTCAGCAAAGAACTTTTTAAATGATTAAATCTTCATATCACAACAAATTTAATCACTGTTTCTAAACAAGATTTATATTAGTTTATATTTTTTTCTTTCAAATTCTTTTTGCATTTGTTATAACGAAATGAGATAACTGATATATCAAATGTTTTTTTTTAAAAAAAAAAAGAAAGGTTTTGTTTTTAGTTGAAATTAATAATTTGACTACTTTAAATTAAGCATTACGTATTTTAGCTCGCACTGTTGTCTTTATACGTTACTGGTTTAAAATATTTCTAAATGAATAGAATTTGAATATTTCAATGTATATTTAGTGTATTTTGATGCAATATCATTTTAACTTGAGAATTTTTGTAAATGCAAACGAGAATTGCCAATAGCAACATCATTGTTTTTGTTTGAACGCGTGACAATTTTGTTTATTCCTTTGCTTACTATCAAAACTTAAATTTAAATTTTAAAATGGCGTATCTTGGCAAAGGTCGACGCGAAGATTTATTTGTCTTAGCCACGGAATTAAATTTAAAATTCGATAAATCTATGACCATCGCCACACTTAAAGATCTAATTATTGGTAGTGAAGATTATGACGAAGAACTGACCAAAAACATACATTCAACGATTGTTGAGGATCGCAAAGCCAGAGAAGAAAATTTACGCATTGAAGAGCAAAAAGAAAAATTACGCATTGAAGAGCAAAAAGAAAAATTACGCTTCGAACAATTGAGGTTAGATGAGCAAAAACGCAAAGATGAATTTGAGTTGGAAAAGTTAAGAATCCAAACACAATCCAAGTTAGGCGCTGATACATCCGAAGAAAGTTATCCTAAATTTCTCATCAAAGAAATTTCAAAGTTTATACATCGTTTTGATTTGAAAGAAGACATCAGTCTTTATCTAAAATTATTCGAACGTCAAGCGCAGAGATTGAATATTGATCAAGAAAACTGGGTTTTTCATCTGTTAGGCTTGTTACCGACGGAAGTATCTCACATCATAGCGAGAGAGACTGACGATAAAGCCAACTCTTACGAACACGTTAAAGATTTACTGCTGAAACGCTTTAAACTAACTCCAGAAAAGTTTCGACAACTATTTGTCACTCACCAAAAAGCACCTGAAAGAACATGGATTGATTTTTACCATGAGTTAAACACTTACTTCAACGGATGGATAGATGGATTGAAGATAGATACTTTCAACAAGTTATCAGATCTAATCATAACAGATCAACTCAAACGAAAAACTCATTTTGAATTTAAAGAATATTATCTTGATGAATGGGCAAATATGAACTCCCCTGTTCAATTAGCAGAAAAACTAGAAGAATTCGAAGACTTTAAAAGGACTCTGAAACAAAAATCTAGCAGTCCATTTGTGAAGAAACAAGAATTCAGATTCACAGAAAAGAATCGCAGGTATGAAGCACCAGGAAAATTCGAGTATAACAGGAAAGATAAGAAGTTTCCAGCGTCAACGAATTACAACAAACATTACGAAGCCCGTGTCACCAAGTACGAATCTGTTCAAAGATATCAAAATAGCGCGCAGAAAGGGTATTACAACAAAAATTACGAGAAACACTCAAAGCATAATTCTTCCAAGCATATATATATATGCTCAGACGAACTATTCAAAATCGCAGAAATTCAAAGAACCTCCAAAAGAAACTTGCACACTCATCGTTAAGGAAGGTTTACGTACTAAAGAGATATTTTTTGGAAAGGTGAAAATAAAGGCGCTCATAGACAGTGGTAGTACCGTAAGTTTGCTTCGAGAAAACACAAGCAGAAGAATAATGGATCCAACAAAATTATCGAAGAACAAGATGCTTCTCACAGGTATTGGTGAAGCACAAGTGACAACTATCGGTTCCTTTGAACATAAGTTCAAAATAGATGATGAAATTTACTCGTTAACTTGGCATGTTGTACCGACTGATAAATTAAAATTTGAAGCAGTTATTGGATCAGATCTTTTGGAACAAGCATCGATAAGTTTTACTAAAGAAGGAGTTAAATTCAACAAATATGAAAATCATGCACAGCTTATGCAAATATCTGCTGAAAATCTTCAAGAAGAACTAGACCTACGTCATGTTGAAAATCGTCAAATCAAGAAGGAACTTGAAAAGTTAATTCAAGACTACAAGCCAGAAAAAACAGCATCTACTGACGTCACAATGAGAATTATTTTAAAAGACGAAGAACCAGTCTGTCAACACCCTCGTCGACTAGCTTTCACAGAAAGACAAGAAGTAAATAAACAGATAGAAGAATGGCTCAACGAAGGCATTATACGTCCGAGTTCTTCGGAATATACAAGTCCAATCGTAATGGTAAAAAAGAAAGATGGATCTTCGAGAATGTGCATTGACTACAGAAAATTGAATCAGAAGCTTGTGAAAGATAAATTTCCGTTACCTATCATCGAAGATGTTTTAGACACTTTGCAAGAAGCAAAGGTATATTCCACATTAGATTTACGCAATGGTTTCTTCCACGTCGATGTTGACGAAGATTGCAGAAAGTATACATCCTTTGTCGTCCCAGATGGACAATTTGAATTCAACAAAGTTCCTTTAGGACTAAGCACAAGTCCAGGAGTTTTCCAACGCTACGTATCAAGTATATTTAGAGATCTTACTCGGAAAGGAATTGTAATCAGTTATTTAGATGATCTCGTCATTCCAGCGAAAACGAACAGGAAGGTCTCGAAAAACTTAAAATTATTTTTGAAGTCGCAAAGAAATACGGATTAGAAATTAAGTTCAAGAAGTGCCAATTCTTAAAAAGAAAATTGAATTTCTAGGTCGCGTTGTAGAAAGCGGAACTATTAAACCATCTCCCACGAAGACACTAGCTGTCCGAAAATTTCCAGAACCAACAACAATAAAACAAGTACAAAGTTTTCTTGGTTTAACTGGATATTTCCGCAAGTACATCAAGGATTATTCAAAGATAGCTAAACCACTTAGCGATTTAACAAGAAAAAGAAAACCTCTTTTTTTTTTTTTCGGGATTCAACAAAAGAAGCATTTGAAAAATTGAAGAAAATCATGTCCGAAGGCCCAATCTTGCACCTTTACAAGTATGGAAGAAAAACAGAACTGCATACAGACGCCTGTAAACAAGGGTACGGCGCAATTTTGTTACAAGAAGCAGAAGATGGAAAGTTACATCCCGTTTACTACATGTCGAAAAAGACAAATACAGCAGAAGAAAAGTATGACAGCTACGAACTAGAGGTACTAGCAATTATCAACGCATTAAAGAAGTTTCGTGTTTATCTTTTAGGACAACACTTTAAAATAGTAACTGACTGTTCAGCATTTCAGAAGACTATGCAAAAAAAGGAGCTAATTACTCGCATAGCCAGATGGGCGCTTCAATTAGAAGAATTCGATTATGAAATAGAGCACAGAGCTGGAAGTCGTATGAAGCACGTTGATGCTCTTAGCCGATATCCCGTAATGATGGTATGCAATGATACATTAACTTCAAAGCTTAAAAAGCACAAGAGGAAGATGACAACATCCAAACATTGAAATCACTTCTAGAGAAACAAGAATCAGAAGAATTTTTGAGCGAAATGGTATACTCTATAAGTACTTAAATGGTCGAGAATTAATTGTAACACCTAAAGCAATGCAAGCTGAACTAATTAAATTAATTCACGAAAATGGTCATTTCTCAGTAGGAAAAACAGAAGAAATTGTGAAACAGGAATTTTTTATCCCAAATTTATCCAACGTCGTTAAAAAAGTAATAATTAATTGTTTTCCATGTATCTTAGCTAATAAGAAAACTGGCAAAAAGGAAGGGTTTTTGAATCCTATTTCTAAGGAAAGCATTCCTTTAAGTACGTACCATGTTGACTTCATTGGTCCTTTACCCTCCACAAACAAAAGTTATCAACACATTTTCACCGTAGTAGACGCATTTACCAAATTTACTTGGCTATATCCCGTCAAAACTGTGTCTGCTGAAAGTGCCCTGGAAAAACTAAAACAACAGCAGGAAACCTTTGGTAACCCCATCAGAGTTATCTCTGATGGAGGTTCAGCGTTCACTTCAAAATTATTCAACGACTACTGTGATGAAGAAAACATTCAACATCTACAAATAGCAACAGGTGTTCCTCGAGGAAACGGACAAGTTGAACGAATTCATCGAACTTTGATTCCAGTTCTTACCAAACTATCATTAGACGACTCAACGAAATGGTACAAATACGTTGACAGATTACAGAGAATACTAAATAGTACTATAAGTCGCAGTACAAAATGGTCACCATTCGAACTATTAGTGGGAATCAAAATGCGTAACAAGGAAGACATCCTAATCAAAGACTTACTTCTAGAAGAAATGGCGAAAGAATTACTAGAACAACGCGAATTTTTAAGAAACGATGCAAAAAGAACATCGAAACCCTACAGTCTGAAAATAGAAAGACGTAAAACAGAAGAAGAAAGAAAAGCTTCGTTATACAAAGAAGGTGATTTAGTAGCCATCCAAAGAACCCAATTTGGAGCTGGACTGAAACTAAGACCAAAGTTCTTAGGCCCTTACAAAGTAACAAAAGTTAATTCCAAGGATAGGTATGAAGTGGAAAAGGTTGGTCAGCACGATGGATCGAACTCAACCACCACCTCAGCTGATTTGATGAAACATTTTTATGCTTAATTGAATTTTTTTTATTTGTTATTATTTTTAATTTTTCTCATATCCCTCTTGAGAAATTAATAGATGTCTATGGTAACACTCGTTTCCATAAATCATTTTATAATCACTTGTAACATTTATTATATTTTCGTATTATTCATTATCTTTCTATTGATGCGAAGGACTTTTTTTATGGTTTAGTTAATTGTAGATCACAACATAGAATATTTTGTTTTTATATGCTTTATTTTAGGTCCGGAATTGTGAATATTAGGTATACATCTTGTTATCTGTAATATTTTATTTTATCTTTAAGAATCATATTATTTGTCTTTATTGCGTCCACATTCCAATAATCATCAAATTCTATAGTTGTAACTAAAAATAGTTTGTATTTAAAGTACTTTAGCTCTCAACATTTTGTAAGAGCTGAGAGACCAGCTCTGTCAGGAGAGGGTGATTCTGTAGGATTTTCCCTTTGAAATATTTGTAAAAAGGTTGAGTCATATCCTTTTCAGAGGACCATAAATCTCAATTTTATTTATTACTGCATTCCGAAGCAGCGCCATCTAGTGAGCTTTCGTAGCTCCGGCTTGAATAATTTTTCGGCAGAGGCCAACTAACTACTGCTTGAGCAACACGTGGTGTCTTTACCGCATTTCCGCGTCCAGCGCGGCACCGCCAGTCCTAACATCCAAGAATGAGAAAGGTTTATTTCCCCGTCTTCTAAAGGTATAACTCAACTTTTAATTAACCTAATTCCTGCATTTCTTTCTCTTTGTAAATATCCCCTTTTGTAAATATTTCCCTTTAACTTTAAATAAATTCTCTTTTACTTTGAAGTATTTGTGTTTAAATGACTTAGATTCATTTAATTCATCACTCACCCTTAAACACTTACCCCTAGACAAACCACCTCGCCAATCTAAAATCCCGCCTTCTGAAGAGTCTGATTTTTATTCGAAGATTTATTCGGACTCCCACATATATATATATTATGTACCCGAAAGTTCTGTGCGTTCCGATTACTAAACTCAACAAGAAGTTGCATATTCATTGGCACATATTTGGTTCTCTCTCTTTATCGCTTATTGTATACATCCTGATCTAGCAAGGGAATTAAAAAAATGAACCATGTTAGTATTAAGTAAGAAACGAGAGATCGTGTACTCATGGCTACTTACGGATTCTATTGGGTGTAAGGGAAAGTTCTATTTTTTTTTCTAAAGAAAAAGACAAAACTTTTTTTTTCACTTTTTGTTCAGAATTTAATCTAAAATATGTCATTTGTGTTAGAAACAACTCTCTGCCAGCGGTCTGACAGTTTATCCAACCTCTTGGAAAAGAATTTCACTGTTTTGGAAACAAAGAATTCTTCCAGTGCCATTTAGACACCCTCGTAATTTATATAAACATTTTCATCAAGAAAGTCTTACAGAGACCTTGTGATAATCCCCCTAGGGAGATTATCTCTTTGATTATCAGCGTGAGGTAGAGGCGTAGAATTAACGAAAGAACTAGAAGAAAACATTACCTTAATATGACTTTATTAAGATATTCAACTTAAACTTTTAACAAATTAGATTATAATAATTTATGTGAGAGAATCTAAGATGGTAAAACACACCACACACACAATATATTTATAGTAACGACTTAAGCCAACGTGGACCACTATCAATAACTGAATCGATTACACTCACTTCTAATACAATCACTGATCCTAATATTAAATGATCAATCCTACCTTGTTGTAGTATCAGTAAGCGATCAGTAGTTTTAGATGAGATATTGCGATAACTCGTGTGCAATGGTATGTACCTTGATTAATGGATCTATATCACGTATATTTTATTCTTCGCAAGGTAACGTTATCTAAAACTTCTTCAATCTAGAACCACGTACTGTTTACATTCTTCCTCTAATTGCCATCACTTGCCACAAACTGCCATTGTGCTTACTCTAACCTCCGATTTTAAAAGGTTCTTATTTTGCATCTTTCTTTCACAATTCACTTCTTGGATTTGGTTGGAAAAGAGTTGCCATTAATTCTGGCCCCAAAGAACCCAAAGGACATGTTAAGGAAAAGATGCGTTAGCCCGTCACACCCCTCCAAGAAGCAAAACGTGATTTAGAGGGTCTTAATGACCCTTAAGAAATCACGTGCCTAAATTTTCTTTTTCTACTTCTAACCTTCCTTGCCTTATTTAAATTTTAACTTCGAATAGTCATTCTAACCATTAATTTCCAATATTCAGCTTAAACTTTAATATATATTTTCATTATTCATCTTAAGGTATCCGAACATGTTCAGAGTACTTTTTGACAAAATAACATATTTAAACATTATAAAGGCTTTTTAGGACTCAATACCAAAAAATAATATTATTTAACCAACAATATTTACAGTAAATTGCCTGAATTTTACAAAAATCACAATTATAAGTGAAATTTGAGCAATATTTTTGTAAAACTTCAAAGCAATTAGAGAAAAAGTAATAAATTTATATTGGTAAAAGAATTACCAAAACAATCTAGAGGCATTTATCTAGAGAACGTAGTAAAATTTTAATGTTTTATTAAAATTTGAAAATTTTAGAGCTGATTGAGTAAACGTTATAAAAAATCATGCCTTTATGAGACCATTATTTAAATAACAAGCCTTAACTCAAAAAATATCCATACAATAAGAAATATTTTAGTACATTCTCTAGAAAATAGCCTAAATATCAGGTTCAAAAAGTTTTAGAGAAATACATTTGTAATACCTTGTGCGATCAGACTCGCCATGATAGATTTCGAACAATTTAAATGCCCACTTTTGGTAGATCAAAGACCCACTTGTGGTTTTTCTAACTTAATAAAATTAATTGTAACTTGGCCTCTAAGAAGCGTAGAATCAAAACAAAGTATTTTTGTAAAGCCAAAAGATAGCTTTATTGAATAAAATGGAAAATAAAAATATCGGTCTTGTCCGAATTTGGTCACTTTCAACTGGTTCGGATACCTTAAGTTTAATATAATATTTTTATTACTCCTTCTTAATTTAAATTTTCGACAGCCACAATAAATTATTCAATTAACTAGAACAACATTCTCACTTATGTATTTAAATCACAGTAGACTCTCTCATTTACAAAATACTTAGGCATACCCTGTGACAAATCTATACGGAACTTTATCACTAACCTTCTGGAGACGTCTTTTTTTAGGAAATTTATAATT
>BMAU01015545.1:600000-842500 GCA_019973935.1 Trichonephila clavipes
GCAACTCGGTGTGAATTTAACAGCTATACGGCGTGCAATATCTTTGCCAGAAATACTGATCTTACACCGACCACATGCTTTATACTACTCAGACACTGCCCCATTACGTTTACCTGCATATCTGCGTTACGCTGCGTACATCACCTTACTTAATCTCCTGATTGGTCTTTCTGTCCGCTCTGCCTCTTCGTTCAGCTGATATGCTAATTTTTCGACTTCGTCCTTAATTTTTGCACACCAGTATATATATACCAGTATATATATACATATATATATATATATATATATATATATATATATATATATATATATATATAATATATATATATATATATAATATATATATAAATATATAATATATGTATATATATATATATATATATATATATATATATATATATATATATATATATATATATACATGTATTACGTTAGATAAATGTCTACCATTTTTCTCTATACAGATGTCAGCTATTTTTAACGCGTTTTCTATTACACCACATAATACATCTGGTTGAAGGCTGTGTATTTCATCTCGAATATTCAAATCGATTGATTGATTGAATACTAACGTCACACTGTTTAGCTACACGAGGGCTTTTGGCGATGGACCCTGTAATTTTGAAACATGGTCAAGTGACGTGAATGACACCTGAGCTGGCACCATCCCCCCTCTCCTAACTACTACACCAACTGGAGGACGTTTTAGCTCTCGACAGATTTAACGTGCATCGCTGCCTTACATGGCAGGTCTTTACTGATTCAGCTGTGTAATGATGCCTGGTTTATTAACTTACACTTTTTTTAAAATGTCATCATAAAAAAGTCAATTGCAGTTAAATGTGATGAACGAGGTGGTCACGAGAAATCTGATTTTTTTAAAAATTCAGACGTTCGTCAATTATTTCAAGCAGCAGATCCATAGTTTGCATAGCAGTGTGAGCAGTTGCTACATCTTGTTGAAACCAAAAATTAGGATTCTGGAAATTTCCAATTGGCTGGAGCGACTGCGAGTTGAGAGACATGGATCATCTGCAACACTCTGCCGCACAGTTTCCACGTTGTCTTCAGTGCAAATATTTCGATGCACACCTCTTCCAGGACGGTCAGCCACTGAACTTGTTCCTCAAAACAGCCGATGAACTAGAATTAAAGTATTACCAATATTTGCGCTGCGTCATAGCAATTGATCGTGGACAAGAATTTAAAAATTCAACAATTAATCGTGTTGTTTTGTAATTAATGGTTCCATAATAAATCTCCAAGAATTTAATTATAGCCTTCAAAAGGAAAAATAATTATATCAAAAAATAAAAAAAAGTTATTTGTGTTTAACATTGAAAGGTCTTATTTGACCCACTCTCTATAAATGCTTGTTTTGATTTTTTTTTATTTTCCTAAAGGAAGCATTTTTATAAAAACAACGATAAAAATATGATATTATGCCTTTCTTAGCATCACGACCTTAACATTTCATAGGAAGGTAAATGTAAGACGTTATTCTCATCTGAATAACTTCCTGTAATTGGAAATATATCCTATTTTTCACAAATAATTTAACTTTTCAATAAGATAAAAGTATAATAAGAATATAAAATGATAATGCTCTTTTTTTTCATTCTTGGCTGAATGACAGCTAAGTTGGTAACAAAAAGTTGCATTAATGCCGTATCTCCTAACATTAAAAATTTTGTTGTTGCTCCAATGTCATATATAATATTTTAGCTTACAAAGATTTTTATAATTGCAAAATGTTTCATTAAATCCAAATTTCCATTATAATTCTTATTTTGACTTGCCATAAAACAAACTTGAGATATTCGACAACATGTGCGAAAAAAAAATGTTTTTAAATCACTGTTATTTGTGATTTTCAGTCTTATCTAGTAAATTTAACAAAAAGAAAGCTATATTTCATAAGATAGTTTAAAAATAACAAACTGTTAAAAATTGGCTTAGATTTGTAAGAAGCTTGTTACATAAACTTGACCCACTCTGAACAAAAATTTCAAAAACGAATACAATCATGTTTAAGCATTTATTCTTTCAACTGCCGATTCAAAGTTACGCTATTCTCTCCCCAGTGCTACCGTTTCTCACATAAGTGAGCGCAAGCACTGCATTGGAGAAAAAAGAAAGAGAGGGGGAGATAAAAAAGTAAGTTTTTCTTTGAAATAAGTAAATCCTTTTTGCAAACAATCCCCAGTCATTTTATTACTTTCTGAAGCCTTCAGCATAGTTTTAATACGAGCCGCACAAAAAAAAGAATGGATTAGAAAAGAATTATATATGTGCGGGTTACATAACGCCTCAGTTGAACGAGCCGGATATATACGCAAGCGGCACATAATCGGGTAAATGTAACATTCGTGTTTATTTTTGAAATGACTGGTATCCGACAACGTTCAGAACCGTGATTTGCAAAAGTGCCTAAATGGATAATTTTCATGACATTTAGTGTCACTTAGATTAGAATATATGCATAAAATTCTTTTAAGGATATTTTGATAAAAAATATTTATTTAAATGTAATATTTTGGCAAAAAATTAAATTAGAATAATCTTTTCCCCAAAAGTTCTCCTTTTGCGAAAAATGCTTCTATTATAAGAATATTTCGCCTGTATTTAGCTCAGACAGAGGCTCAACTAGGAGTTTTGAAACATACAACTTAGAAGTGGGTTTATTCATATATTACGACAACAGAGGGGAGAAATTTTAAGAAAAAAAAAACGCCAATAATTATTTAAATTAGTGATAACTCTAAAAGTAACGTGAATATTTAAAAGAAAATTAGTTGAGTCGCTGTAGAAAGGCCTGAGCTACATACAGGGAAAATAGTATTATAATAGAACTATTTTTTCCATAGGATAAGATTTGGAATAAAGATTATTCTAAGTTAATTTTCTGCGAAAATATTATATTTAAATAATTTTTTTGTCAAAATGTCCTTAAAAATTTTTATACTTGTATACTAATCTGAGTGACACTAAATATCATGAAAATTACCTATGTATGTGCTTTTTTGAAATCACGGTTCCGAACGTAGTTAGATACCTTAAAATATATGATATATTTACATGTTTGCAAAAAAATGGAGCATTTTATATTAGAATATGAATATTTGTTATAAAGGAATGATAGTTTACTTTTAAAAAATAGCTCAAAACTGATTTTAATACCATACAAGATATTCACAAAAAATCATTCAGTTATCTTTTAAAATTTTCAGTTTTCCTTGGTCCCCGGATCAAGTGTTTTGAAAAAACGCTTTTTCGTAAAAACAACTTTTCAGTAGCAGTAACTTCATACAGATAGTGGCATTCGCTCATACTAAAATAATTCCACTTTTGTACTAGTAAATAGAAAATAATAAACGTTGTACTTTTCTAAACCTTATAAATTGGTCTGCAAATTAAATCCATGACTGTTTCAATCCTTGATTATAAGGCAACAGGGCAATTCCAATTGATGCATCAGCGCAATGGGTACATTAATCATCCAGCTGATATAGACCTAATACGTTCAAAGGGAAACATATGTGTTTAACCCCAGATATGCAGCACTCTGTGCATTCAATTAAAAGTTGAACTAATGTATTTATATATTTGAAATTAATTTTGAAAATATAGAAAAAAAAAATAATGCGCTTTTTCAGTAATTTATTTGTTTCGCGAAGTGTTAAACTAACCGTGAAATACCAACGCGTAGGGAAATAGCTTTTAAATGCCTTTAAATGCACGATTAGTTTTGAACTTTCACCAATTTCAAAATTTTCATCATAATTATGTTTAGTTTTGTCAAAATAATAGTAAAATGTTATCAAAATGGATATGGGAGGAGTTCTAACTAAAATAAATTTCAATCAAGGAAAATCTAATTTATAATCTTAGTAAAGATTTAATGTTTCCAGCTTTGGCCCCCTTTCTCATATAATGCATTTATTTCAAATGAAATTGAAGTGAAGAAAATAAGTATAAAGAAGCTGAATTATAAATTCAATTATATAGGACTATCTTGATCTTTAAGCGTTTGACTAAAAGTGAACGAAAAATATCATGTGTGCAAAATCATGTCTAACATAGTTGAGTGCTCGTGGTGGAAGTTGTTGTGGCTAATGCCACTTGTCTGACGTAGTCAGAACAATACCCATGCAATTCACTATGGCAGGGGGCTAAGAGTACGCCCATCGTAGACCAAGGCCTTGAGCACCCTACAGGTAGCAGTAAGAATAAGCTCGGTGAAATTCCCCGAAGGGACGATAGATGGCGCGACACACCATCTATCTCTCCCTCCACAATTTTGCTATGGGACTGGAGGGGAGTGAAATATTGTACAGTCCCCTGCATTCGGGATTCCGCCGACAAGACTTTTGGACCCACTGGTTCAACTAACACGTACACCGTGTGGACTCGGAGGGTATTTGGTGGCATCGGGCATCGAACCCAGGCCTCCCGGTTTGGAGTCTGATGCTCTAATCACCAGGCTACCCACGGCATTGTGTCCATTGTATATTATGCATGTGCATATATATATATATATATATATATATATATATATATATATATATATATATATATATATATATATATATATACATATATATATAAATTTGAGTGTGTCTCTCGATGTTTGTGTCGATTGTAACAGCAATGGATAAAATTAAAAAATAAATCACTAATGTAATAAATAATAGGAAATAAATAAATAAATCACATAAAGCTGTTCTTTGATTGTTATATATAATAAAAGATTCTTCGAAACACAATGGCAATGACATAAAAGGCTTAAGTATACTTGTTCAGTAATTACTAAAAATATTTCGTATGAGCAAATCCCTGTAACTCAACTACAGAACATTCGTGGGCAGATTGATAAAAGACGACCCTCCAATAAGAACGCTCCATTAATTCTACCCTGGGATAAGCTATGTAGTCTAGGGATTCGAAAATTCGATTCCAGCGGAAATGTCCTCTTAGGAGAAGAATATCCTGTTTGTTTCCATTATTATTTCTTCCTATTTCTGTTAGATGGGAAAGATACAATTCCACTGGATTTATGGCTACCTATAGAGGATATTTCGGTCTGATGATGGGCAATAATACCTGTAGAATCTCAGCTATATCTTGGCAGTATATATATATATATATATATATATATATATATATATATATATATATATATATAAACTTTCTTTAAAAATAAATGTTCTTCACGTTTTTACAAACGTCCGTAATCCTAATATAAAATAAAAACTTTTTTGAACAAAATATTTCTTACTAAAACAACCACCGTTTGTATGAAAACAAATGTAACGTAGCTTTCCCATGAAGAAGAAAATACAGTTGAAAGGAAACGAATAGTAATTCCCTTAAAGTGTATGAACATCATGTTATTTGTTTTCAAAAGCCCACACTGTATCCTATAACTATAATTATAATTGGCATGTACCTGAAACATTGAATGTCATCACACTGATCATCAATCAGTAAAGCGATAAGGAATGTTGTATAATATTTTTTGATAAAGTTTTCACTGAAAACAAAATTCGATTGGGTGTATTGTACGAAGTAATTGGAAAGCGTATTTTGCTATTTGTAAGTATCTGTTCATGTTTGTATTCACGTTTATATGTGCTCTTTTGCACTGTTTGGTTTATGTCAGTGTTTCTCAAACTGTGGGGAGCACCCCTAGGGGGCGTTATAACCCTACAAGGGGGGTGCGAGCGTATCAGAAAATCGAAAATAAAGATTATTTTAAAAAAATAATTAATTTACTAAAGGGAAACAAAATGTATTCTGAAATAATAAAAATTACACATCTACTCTGATATAATAAACTTATAAATGTATCAGTATGGCACTATATGTTTGATACTAAGTATCAATGCTAAGTTAAGAACAAGTTTAATAATTGGTAAAAAAATTTCAATGGGCTTATCATACACAAAATTTAATACTTTTCATAATATTTTGTACGGTTTAAAATTAGGGTCGTATTGTAGCTTTAACGCGTTTCAAAATATTATGCATTATTACTGCATTCAACACATTATTATTGTATGATGAAGGGGGCACGATGAAAATTTTGACTAAAAATTGGGTCGCGAATATAGAAAGTTTGAGAAGCTTTGGTTTATGTACAATCCACCTAAAGTAATAAAATATTTGTTTGCTTATCAATGACATCAACTATGTTATATGTATGTTGGCCTGCGTTCGTTTGTGTGGGTTTATAAATGCTATTTCTGCATTCATATTCTGCAATTAGTTAATTGTTTATTAATTCAAATTTTCTTGTAAATTAGGATTGAAACTCTTAGAAAAAATAGTTTGTTTTATACAAGCCACTGTTTGAGGTTGAACGGGTTGCATATTTTGACTTCTAGAAAACAGAGTATTGTATCAAGAAGCTTTCCTTTTCATAGGAGGAATGAAACTGCAGTGATAAACAAGGGTGTTTTCCCTCAAATGATTTACCAGAAATACTTCTCTAGAGAGTTAAGATCTGGGGTTCTATATCCCCATTAATTTAGACCACGATGCAAAGTATTGAACAATAATTTGGAGTAAATGTGTTTATTTATAACTTTAAATAGTGTCCCTGGCCACAACGTCTTATTTTTTTGCAGAATGATGCTGAATAAACACTGAAAAAGGTTTACAACTCTCTACGTGTCTATCGAAATATATCATATGGACGTGTTATTCATTAGAAAAGAAGATATTTTGTTAATGACAGGTCATTGTTATGTTAATGTGCCCATTATCGGAAAAAACATCAGTGTTTCAGCGTCAGAGAAATCCCGGGGGGCCACACCAAATCTTCTACTTATCCCATGCCTAGCCAGACATCGTAGAACAATGGTAAAATACAAATATATACTTTTAATTCGCTTCCAATGTTCTATCAATGCACTAAATATTAAAATTTGATTCATTATCATAAACTGGTTGAGGTTGTTTCGTGGTAATATATTGAGTGGGCATTGTAAGGGGTTTGATTTTTCAGTTTTCCTTGGTACATTATCCTCCAAAATGCATCACTTTTAAGATATTACGCTCATGTTAGTGACGATTTAACTATAAGCAAGTCCACCTCACGAAACGTAAGCTGTTCATGGGTTCAAGTTCGAACTCCACTAATTCTTCGTGTAACTTTGTGTTTCTGTTGAGACAGTTGAATTATTATCACTCAAACGGCGGTACTGACATTTCAATGGTGTGAATCAGAGGCTCTGAATTTTTTTTGTCTCAAAGACCCCTTGTCATGTTTTTCGGTTTTGAATATACCCCTACTTGCATAATATTAAAGTTTTGCAAGTTTATCCATTTAAATATATTTTTGAAAGCTGATACTACTACTTCAATTAAAAGAATTAAATTTCTAACTTAGTGAAGTATAGCAGTTAAAACTTAAGAAGCACGGGTTAAGGAGTTATATTAAAATAAATTAATTCAAAAGATAAAACAACTGTTACACAAAATAACTGAATAACAAACATATATTTTTAATCCGAGAGTTGAAACTAATGCTTCAATAACGAATATTCAAAATTTAATGTCAATCTAGTCAGGTTTAAACCTAAATTTCTTTTGTTACTAAGTGTCCAATCCCCCCTCTTTTTTTATTTTTGTGATTGGCAAACTCACTAAAACCCCCTCCTTAGGAAAATCAATTAAAAACTTTCTCCTAATATTCCATAATTCGCGACAATTGACAGGTATGTCTTTTCAAAGCGCCTATTCTGATCAGTTCCTATTGCAATATGACTTTTTTTTCAATGTGACTGTAGGAATTCTCATTGTATACTGTGGTATTACTATAAAAAAAGCAATCTCAAACATTGTTTCAAAATCTGAGTAAAGAGCATTTTAATGATGAACGTAGTTTAAAATGTCCTAAAAGATTGTCTGTGTTAACCTGAGAAAATTCACAATGTTGAATATTATACTCTTTTATTTTTATTTCTGAAAAGAAATGCTGAAGTGGTCCTTGTCTTAATAAAGATTATACTGTCACCTAGTAACCACAAATTAACCTCACTAAATTTAGTAAATAAATCTGTTAAATTGGTAAAATCTGGTTTCCATTAGATCAATTTGTTTAAAGATTAAAGTCAAAATCTGGTTTAATAAGAGTTACTATTATAAACCCCCATTTACACCTAATGGACCAGCAAATTATTTATTCTCAGGCGTGGACCCCTTGCAGGTCATCATAGGTCTCTGGGGATCTATATAGACCACTTTGGGAAACACTGGTGTAAATCAATGTTTCATAAACATTTGATTGACATCAAAGTTTAGAGAGTGCTTGTCAGCCCACGCTTGAGTGATCGATGTATGTATTGCAAGGCATGTGAGTGTGAATTGAATGGAATTCTTGTCTTTACTTTCTAAGATAAATAATTAATTTCAATCTCTTTCTCTCTCTCTTACGCACACACACACACACACACACACACATACATATATATATATATATATATATATATATATATATATATATATATATATATATATATATATATATACATGGTGTCTAGCCTTAATGTGACCCAATAGCTAATTCCTGAATTGTTCGGTTTAGATATGCATTTCCAACTTGAAAAATGTTTTAAATAAAGTAAATAATGTTTTTACGTGTTTTTCGTACCAAAAACACATTTACAGAAAAATTTGTAAAAATAACATTTTTATACGGTCCCCAGGTCTATTCACTTGTATTTAGGAAGAGATGCAGTACACAAAAACCAAGTAAACACAAAAGTTTCACTTTATTACGATAAAAAATGACTGCATTATGCCTACATAAAGTTCAAACATCTGAATTGCTCAGAAAAGGGGGTCGTATATAAATTAAGTTTAGAGAACAGTAATTCACTACCTGCAGAAAGAGCAAAGGAAAAACACCGTAGTAATATTAAAACATCGTAGTAAACGTCATACATTAACAAACAGCTTATTTTATCAAATATCAACAAAATAATACAGGATTTGCGTTGAAATTATAGTATAGTGTGAAAAGATGCTCCAATCATGAATCAGGGCTTTCTTATATCAAAATGACCAAATTAACTTAAATAATGTTCAAAATGACTGGCTTCCGCAGAAATACAGCACCGAACCCGCGTTCGTGGATTCACGTGTACACTTTACTTTTTAATAAGCCCCAGAGAAAGAAATGCAGAGGTCTTAAGTCTGGGGATCACGAGGGCCACTCCTATTGATTTCCGTAAACGAGTGTCAAATATCTGAACCAAAAATGTACATGATCGTGCAGATTTGTGTGCGGGTGCACCATTATGTTGGTACCTCATGCGTGAGAAACCCCGTAAGGAAACTTCATCTTCTAAAAAATCGGCTAACGGTCCAGAAAAAATTTCTGTGTATGCTAATGATGTTAAAGATCCATCGAAATACATTGGACCAATTAAGGTGCTCTTCCATATTTCACACCCACATTCACCGACACACGCACCGGGTGGCAATTCGGTTGTATTAAATGTTTTTTTTTTCGAGGAACCAATAATGTGTATTCTGAGTATTAATAGTGTCTTGCCTCGAGAACTGGCCTTCACCCGACCAAAACACTTCTTTAAAAAATCTGGATTTTCATTCAGTGTCGTTAACACGAAATTGCAAAAATTAAAACGACGCTTCTGGTCTACGTACATTAGTTCCTGAGCCAGGACTGGACGATAAGCAAATGCACCGTACGTATGTGATATGTTCCACACTGTCGATTTTCAGTACGAACAAGCCTTGTTAATATCCCGGATACTACTTTCAGGATGAGCCAGGGCATATCCTAGAACATCCTCTGCGGGTATCCGCAAGCTTGAAGGTTTGGCACGAGACAAGGGAATACGTCTATGACAACATCCAGTTTTATACAAGCGTTGGACAGCACGGGTGATTGTACAATAAGATGGATGTCTTTCAATGGGAAATTCCATGGCATAAGGTCCTGAAGACTTTCTTATTTCGATTACTCTGTCCATACAACAATACTATTTTGCAGTATTCTTAATTTGTATACATCTCGTTGTCCTGTATTAGAATTAATAATTTTAGAATACGAGTGTATGCAATTGAAAGCGACTACACAGCAGATTTTTAACGTTCGCCTTGATCAGTATCGCAGCAAATCAGTCTATTTTTATGGAGCTGCTTTTGAACTGTTTTCTCTGTCGGAAATATTTTATTTTGTCTATGTTTTACATGTACACACAGAATTAATTTTACTTCTTAAGTAATCAATTATTTTATTATTAACATAACGTACTTACCCTTAAATTTAAAAACGATTTATCCATAAGAGTTATTTGCAAGAGCGAAAGTTTATTGGCATAGTTCTAATTAATTTCACTTTGTAGACGGCCTATTACTAGATGATTCAAAATAGCCGTGGAAATGGGGGAAATGTATGATTTTCAATGTTTCATAACTCGGCTAGTTTTTATCGTAATAAAATGAAACTTTTTGAGTTTACTTTGTGCATTGCATCTTTTCCTAAATACAAGTGATAGTACCTGGGGACCATATAAAAATATACTTTTCGTAATTTTTTGTAAAAGGGGTATATGTATATATATATAATATTTAGCACATTCCCTATGGTTTTCCTGTAGGTAAAGAAAAATGTGATGTTATTTATTTAAGGTATCTGAATTTGTTTGAAACCTTGGCATTGCAAACGTGGCGAATAAATTAGTAATTTCTTATGTAGTTTGATCTATTACATACATATAAATTTATGCTGAAAATATGATTACAAGAAAATTTGTTTATGAGTATTTTTTTTTGGCAAAATATATATTATTAGAACAATCTTCTTACATAAAAAAGTACTTCGATAATGAATTCTATATTAACACTGAATTAAGTTTTTCAAATAGTATCATTACTTTTAATATTTACAATCAATTGTCATATCTGGTGTTTTTGTTAAAATTTATGTACATCTAATATATTAAAATATGAATGAATCCACTCCTAAAACACTTATATATACCAAAATGTCTAGTTCAAGCTCTGTAAAAAATGTCTTAACTTTCCATAAACAAAATATTATTATTATATAGACATTTTTCGTAAAATCATAATGTTTTAGAAATGTATCATTTATGCCAAAAAAATTGCATTAAATAATTTTTCTTGTAATAATATTCTCAAAATAATATCATTTGTATATGTATATATTTGCATATTATAATCCCAACGGTATTAGTTATCAAAAAAGCATACTCTCGAGAAAACTCTATTTAAAAACGTAGACGTAGTTACTTGCTTTGTTATAACTCGTTCTAAATCATTTTCTTTTTTAAAAATATAGGTAATAGAGTTAAGTTCTAACTGTAGACAGTATATAAGCAAGAAAATATGATTTTTAACATGCCAAAATATTGTGAATGAAGAAATATATTTATTTAATAATCAGTATAAATATATGATAAGTATTGTAATAGTTCAACGTTTAAATAACCAATATTAAAAATAACATGGATAAGTTGTATTTATTTTTCGTAACAATATTGGATTTGATGCGTAAACGGTGAATGAGACAAAAATGTAAAATGACATAAATAATTATAAGTTGAGATTAAAACATGCAACATTTTTCAGAATGCTTGAAAATATCCAAATTTCTCTAGAAAATTTTAATTAACTCAAACTGTGATAATAATAAAAAATAGTAAGCTTATTTTAATAAAAGGATCGAAATTTCAATTTGTATCTATATTTACTTGAAAACTGTTTTTTGATGTTTCTCAGAAAATGTAAAATTCATTACTTAGCTCATATCAGGGAGAATTCATTTTTCCTTTTTCTTTAAGTTCTGTAATATTTCATAACCGTAAGGACGTCATGATTTCATTGTGCCCCCATTTTTTTCGCTTAAAAATTATTCACTATGTTAGTAAATTATTTTGTTTTTCTTTTGTTCCTTGCGTAGCTGAGTTAAATTCAATTTTCTTCTGGAAGGTTAAAGCAACAAAAAAAAAAATACGTATAACTGAAGGATGTGTGGTACACTTTTCCTTATTTATATTATTTTTTCACGAGCTTTTACCAGAAAAACATGTGGGGTTAGAAGAAAATATTCATGAAAAAAATTCTAATTGAAATTTTAGAGAAAAAAATATAAAGAAAGCAATCTCTGCGCATATGTTCCTTACTTTTTCAATATAAAATAGCTTGTGAACAAAAACTATCAAAGATAATATTTCTTCCAACAAATCGTACCACTGGTAAATTTTCAAAAACATTTCTTTTTTAGAAAAAGTTTTTCATTGCATAATTATTTTTACCAACACATTGCTGTATTTTAAAATAAATAAATAAGATCTGATTATCAATTTGTGTTTTTTCGTTATTATTCTAAATAAATGTTAAATGATGAACTTACTGCATGGAATTACGTTAAATATAATTTTGTTCCTTCTATTCTGATAAAATGATAAGAAAACGAAATTAACATGCATTTAGGAGTATTGGAGGACTTTAAAAAAGTTTCTCATTATTAAATTAAAAGTTGTGTAAGATGAAAGAAAAAAATGTCTACATTGTTAATCAATTAAATTAATTCAAATTTTTAAAATCGGCAGACGTTTTTGAAGTACGACTAAAAATTTTAAAACTAAAACAAAGTACTAATCACAAATTTCGTGCCAACATTCTGCATCTGAGATGCATGCCAAAATGTAAATTAGGATTAGGGAGATTTACAATTTCTGATCATTTTAATAGTTTATTTTTGACTCAAATCTATATAAAACGACTGTCTATTTTAGATGATTTCAGTGTAAGAGAAATTAGTTTATAGCTCTGATGAATAGATATATGCATATTTTATTATATAAGTGGGTAGCGGTAAATTTAAAATTTTAATGAAACTGCAATTGTAAAATTTGCTTGATTATTTATTATTGCAATAATCTATTTTCCTTAAGGGGCGATAATATACTCTACCAAAAAAGCTGAATGCAGTGAGTACGATTTTGTATTGAAAATAAAATCAATTAAATTCTTGATTACTTGTTAATTAATCACTTGACATCTAGACATTTTTTAAGAAGCTTGTCAAAAAAGCATGGCCTCTGCAATATTACATGAAAAGTGAAATTTTGACTATCGAATAATTAATTATTAGTGTTTAGTGATGCATTTCCATTCATGTTTAAAATTGTCATACTCTAATATGTGAAAGAAGTATGATTAGTCTAATTCGTGACAAGAGAGAAAGATAAAGCATAAAGAAGCAGTTAAAAATACTTTTAACAAAACTTTTTACAAAATAAATATGTAAAAGGTAGTAAAATAATCGAGTGAAATAAAAAATATAAATACAACATTACCACTTCAAACAAAAATTTGGGTTGGTAAACGTAATTGCTGATATCAATGTTTACCGCATTTCTGATTGAATATGCTAATTTAAAAATATGAAATAAACAAGTTTTATAAGCAAAATTAAAAATAAATAAATTTAAAATAATCAAATGTTTGAAAATATCAAATAATTATAGAATTAATGTATATAAAACTATATTTCCAAAACAATTAAAAATATTAAAATCGTTACATGAATAAGCGTCTAATATCTTCTAACCAAATTGTTGGTATATTACACCAACAATACGAATACATCAAACAATTCGAATAAGTGATGATATACCTAATGTAGCAACATGATAAAATACTAAAGAATAGGTGTCATGATTGTAAATTATGAGAAAAACAATCTTAATTTTCACAGAAAACCACTGATAGCTTACTCTCGGATCTCATGGAAATGTAGTCAAATCAAAACGCATAATACGATCAATGCAGTTATGATTTATATATGTGCGTATTTCGAAACATGACTATCTGCTGCAATGTTTATAAGTCACATATTTAGTGTAATTTTTAAAGAAGAGTTATGCACTCTCTCAAAACACTTTGCGTTATAATTTCACAAATTATTTGAGATGTTAAATATCAATATTTGTCTTCAAATCCACAAACTTTGATAATCTTTTTGAAGTAAGGATTATTTTATACATTTTAGAACTTTCCATGAAAAATTCGCTGGCCATGAATATATGATAGGACTTTAGACTCTAGGACTTTTTTACTTATTTAAAATGATATAGGATTTTTAAATATTTAAAAATTCATTTTCTATTTATTTATTTATTTTTAGTTGAAAATTTGAAGGGAAAAATAAATTGATGTGGATAGTTTGAATTTCGTTTTCAACTTTTTAAAATGTTATGCTATTCATCTTAGATCATTACCATAACAATATTTTCTGAATTTTCTATTTAATGTACGCTAACATTTTAACCTTATTGCTAAGAATATTGGAATAGAAATTTGAAAAATGACGCTGAAATGTCATTTCTTTTCAAGATTCCTCAGTGTAAGTAAAGGTCATCTTGATTGACCTTGGTCTTTCTAAACGACCTTGTTGAGTTAATTGCTTCTACAACAATTTCTCGTATGATGACAATGTAAGCTTGTAGCAAATTGTAACTATGCATGGAATGATAACTAATGCAGATATTATCGCTCAGATAAAATAATACAGCCAAGCTAAGGACAAAATATGAAGGAATGAAGATAAAAAAAAAACGAGGATAAATTCCTGCTTAGTGTAGCTGAAGATCAGATATACATAAATTGATCAGTCTTGTAAAGAAAATTATATTTGTTCATTTCTTAATAAATAAAAATTGTTTGAAATGACTCAAACATATATTTCAAATCAAGTAAATGAACAAGATTTTTCTTAAGACTCTTTAACTGCGCAAGTACATAATAAAAATAATTTATTTAATTTAAAATAATAGAAACATATATTCATTTACAGTGTGCATATGTTTTCTTAAATACATATTGTGAGTTGCATTTGATTATATTGTTACGTAGATCCGGATTCGAGGACTTTATGCAAAACAATCTCAAAGAAAATAAAAAAGTTCTTTAAGAGTGATGCGAATTTATTATCAAAAGTCCAATCCTCTAAATACAGGATTCAGCAGCAATATTCACAGAGTAAATCTCCGAAGGTCTCCACACCTTCAAAAGTATTCAAATACAATTGCCAGTGTTTAAAAATACACGTAAGTAAAGATTATTCACAAACATAGCCGAGCTAATCGTTAGTTAAAACAATCCTCACTACTCGCTAGCTTAATCAAGAGTAACCGCCATACCAGCGATCATCGTTTTATAGGCGCGACAGAAACTTCCAGAAATATAGCCGCTTGTGTCATTGAACGTGACACTAGTGGAGAGATCTACTACTTTCTAGATGATTCCAGAGGGTTCCGAACTCACCAACATGGTCGCCAAAGTGACCAACTTCGCTCTACCACCAAGATTTCGCCAAGTTCTCATTAAATCCCCATTATAATGTAAGGGGCGGCATTGCTTGTGAATAGTACAATTTTAACATGAAATAAATATAACGTAGAATAATATAAATGCATTAAACACTCAAATACAAATTATTTACACTATTTACACAAAATCCGTAACAATATTATTCTTTTTAATTTACCTCTTACCCATAAGAATATATATGTAATTTTATTTTCTTTTATTTCCATTCAACACGAAATTATCCCATTTTGACCTAGAAATGAATGATACAATTTTTTAATGAAGCGGGGAATTTAAGTGGAGATTTAAGTATCTTTATTCACAATATTAAGTCCGATTTACATGTTCGTTATGTTTCTCCACAAATGTAATCCTTCGATTAAGTTCAATTTTGTCTAATTAGGATCTCAATATAAAATGGATCTAAAAGAACAAGTGCACAAACTTATGATAAGTTAAGAACAAAATAACAAAAGAACAAAAAAATCAATACCCATGTCATATAAAAGCTAGAAATTGTCGAATGACATATCAATTCTGGTCATTCTGGCATCAATGTTTTTAACAGTTATGTCAAACATTTTAAAAAAATGATAAAATTTAATACTAAATGTACAATTGGACCTTTTTGTGCGATCTTTCTTTATGCTATTTTATTTTTGTATGATTTTATTTTAGTGCGATTTTTTATATGCGTTCTATTTGGTGCCACTGTAATGTTTTATATCAATTTACCAGAGACGTAACTACGAATGTTAGGCCCCTATACCTCCTGAAAGTCAGGTTTTGCCTTTAATATTTCATAAAATGGGTAAATACGTATTTAGCGCAAGTCAGACCTTGGGCTCCTAGAGTCCTGCCCCCGTGAAGCGGTGGCGTACATTACGCCACTAAAATGTAAACACTTCAAGATTCTTTGTTCATTTGTTATAAAAAGTCTCCCGACAATGCGCATTCAGTTGCTTTATCTCAATAATCCAGCAGACCAAGCTTGATTGAAGACGAAACTTTCAATGCCAGTGACATTATCAATATTTTGATACATTATGAAAACGGACAAGAAGAACCGGATTCTTTGAGAACGGATAAAAATATGAAGTGATTCAGCTTTCCAACAAAATGAGAAAGCAATTTCATAAAATAGATACAAAATATGAAAGGAGTATAAAATTCCAAAAATGGCTTCAATCATGTATATCTGGTTATCGTGACATTTGCAAGGAACTGACCACCCGACCTTCGTCACAAAAACTTATCTCTTATTGTATGTTGTCAAAAAAAATCAATTGAGGTTGTACTATCAAGCGACGAAAGTGATTTTTTCATTGCAGGGCTTTGGATTACGATGAGTAGCAATCTATTATATATGTGCATTTTGAAAACTTATCCGTGTATACAATGAGGAACAATATGTTTTTAAAATGTTTCCATGTGTGATATTTAATTATTTATATTGTTATGGAACATACTCTTACATAAATTTAGTAAATAATTGGCATATTTTGTAAATGCAACTTTTTTTATGCGGTCCCTATCCACCGCATAAAAAAATATGTAGTATTTCCACGAATTAGTTTGTTTTATGTAAGAATTTATGAAATTTTGAAAAATTTTTGAGCGATTTTTTATGGGGTCCCAATTAACCGCACAAAAATAGGTTCAACTGTACTCAAAACAATGATAAAATACTTAAATTAGAATGATATATATTTTGTGTCTGTAATTTCTTCAAAACTTACACTAAAACTTCAAAAGTACATGGAATCTTTCCTTCTTACTAGATTTCATAGAAACACAAATAGTACTGATTACAAAGAAAAAGAGACCAAGACAATTTTAAAATGAAACTTGAGATTTACTCACATTTTGCCTTAAAAATGGTGAATTCATTGTGGTTCCTTAACTAATAATAAGAAACTTTTATTTACTATTTGCTTAATTTCATCCTATTTATTGATTAATTGAAATACCCTTTGAGACAATTATTAAAAATTAAGTGCCAAGCAGTAATTGTAATTAATAAAATATGTAGTAGAGAAAATATTGTCTAATAATACTAATACATCATGCCCGTGTGTAGTAGAATGGAAATAGTGCATAACAGCAAAATAATTTGACTTTGAAAAACATTTATGTATTTATTTTAGATTAAATAAATGAGAACGCCATTTTTGTTCATTAATATTTGTTTTCAGCATTATCTTTAATAAAAACTTATACTAAGAAATTTGCCCTCTCAAGAATCTGGTATATTCACACAGACATATTTAAAAAGTTGCTTTTATATTAATATTTTTTTAAAAAACATGATAGATATTAGAGTTCCTCTCTCAATAACTATAAAGCTTTTTACATTTCTGCCGTATATTCCCTATTTAGTAAGGCCTCGTACTGTTAAAAATAGATAAAGATATAGGATTTTATGAGCTATTTCTCAATTTCTAAAATGCATCTACATTTTAAGCGGGAAGTAAAGATCTGTAGGTGTAAAAGCTAGACCTTTATAGAAGGGATGGAATGCAATAGACTGATCATATATTAATAGGGAAGCATGCATACTTATAGAACTTATAAAACAGAGATATATATAAGGTGTTGCGCTTTGGATGAAGTTTTAGCAATACAGAAGTTTGTATCTAAAGTATTAATAAAAATATATGTATACATTCCAAATGTTTTTTTCAAATAAATTTCTGCATTTGTTGATTTTATTGATGCGGTCTCTCGAACGCGGAAGCACTTAAACAGACATTTATTTTTTGCAAACTGAAACAAGTCAGATGCATCTTTTCATTTACCTAAAAAAATTGAAATAAAGTTTCACATAACAGCTTTAATATGCCCTATTTTTATATAGAAGAATACCGCTTTCAAATTGCCAAAATGTACAAATATGTTGGGTCTGGTAAAATTACGTGGTCCGTCGCCAAAAGCCCTCGTGTAGCTAAACAGTGTGACGTTAATAATAAATCAAATCAAATCAATGTTCGGTCTGGAAGGAACACACAAAACAATAGGGGATTTGAGTTTTGCAAGTGAGTCGCATATGCTAACCGTTGTTTTTTGCTCTAATAAAATATTTCAAATCTAGTTCCATCGGCAAAAAACAAAGCAACTTACAAAACTTTTATTATACCTCTTATCGCATATGCTAATGACACATGAACAATGCTTGAGAAAGATAAAGATAAAATTCATTTGGAAGAATAACTTAAAGAAGCATATTTTTTGGAATTAAATAATATGATTATCGTAGAATAAGAGCCAAATCAGAAATTTTAAAAGCTACTTAATATACCAGGAATTGTTTAATTTAAAACAGTACAAAGAAGATTAAATGTTCGGGATACTTAATAACACATTGGACGGCAATAAACCCACTAGATTTATTTTCTAGTCTAAGTCATTCCGCTGAAACTTAGGTGATTTGATTGCCTGCGAGGTACATATATAAATTGTAAATCCGTTAAATCAAGAAGGGTATGTGCGCTTTCAGGTTGTTAGAGTTTTCTTTTAAAAAAATGTAATACTTAATAGGAAGAAAAAAATTAAAACCAAAAACACACTATATTTGGGGATAACAGGACTTTTTTGGTAAGAACAGTGGCACGTATAACAAATGAGCGAAATATATTTAACAACACTTTAATACTTTCAATGATACACCCAAGCATGTTTTTTTAGTTCTGTGAGCCTCGTACAATAAAAGAACATTCGACAACTTCCCACGACAATTCATTGTTTGAAATTTGGTAGGAAGTTAATCAGTTATATGATTCGAGAAAGAATATTGAGCATTCCGTTTATGATTATATTGATCAGAAAAAAATAGGATTTTATAAATATTAACCATTGTTCTCTCTTAAGATCTCAGGGTCAAACCATATTTAAAATGAATGAATGGTTGCTTAAACTAAAAATAATTATGTGCCTATTCCGTTATATCTATCTATCTATCTATCTATCTATCTATCTATCTGTCTATCTATTTATCTCTCTCTCTCTCTTTTTCTATATATATATATATATATTTCTCTCGTTTTCTTTTTATGTGTAAGTAAAAAGAGAGTTGTATTTCTAACTATTTTTTCTCTTACTTTAAAATTTTTTCTGTTTCATAAAACATATTAATTAAGTGATAATTTCTTTTTTACAAAATAACTTCATTGTAATATTTTTTGTTATAAAAATTTTGAATTATTTTTATAAATTACTTTATTTATATGTTTGAATGAAACTTAAAATGTAATATATAAATATATATTACATGCAATACATATTTGTATGTTACATGTAATATATAAATATAATAAATGCAATGTCATGTTTAAAATATTTATTGTTTCGTTTTGCTTAAAGTTATGAAAGCCATCGCTAATAACCATCGTGTAGTTTCTAAGAGCTGTGTTAATATACAATAACTATTAATATTATTTTTAATATATGGTACCAAATAAGATATCAGTATATTGTAATGATTTTGTAGCAAGGTGAAAAATTCTAAAACAGTAAACAATTGTATGACAAAATATGTCCAATTGTAAATAAATGTAAAATTTTCAATTTGGTTTATTCTTAGCACTTCTATGAGGGTATGAAACTTTTTTTTTGTTAAGAATATATTTGTGAAGAAAAGTATTTTATATTGTGTGAATAAAACATAAATTTAATCACAATAATACATTTCTACATTTTACACATAATTCTGAAAAAGAAATATTAAATAAACGTAATAATACATTTCTACATTTTACACATAATTCTGAAAAAGAAATATTAAATAAACGTAATAATACATTTCTACATTTTACACGTAATTCCGAAAAAATTAACTTCTAGAAAAATTCTACCTTTTATCGAACATAACTCATTTTCTTGATGGTGACAGTATTAAAAGACATATAATTAAAACTCCAGAATATGATTAAAAATAGAATAAAAACATATGTTTCTTGTCCTCATTTAGATTTAAAAATTATATGTTTCTGTATAAAATAGGACCAGAAAGTTTTAATGAAAATGAGTAGCAACCCGACACGGAAACATAGCTCAAGTTCTTTTACTCCTCAACATTTTTTTTTCTTTTATCTTGAAGAATTACTTTAGCGCATTATTTACATGAAGTTTCAGAGAACAACTGTGTCCTTGGCGGAATGCCAGTATGCGTAAAGCCAACCACTCCGTCATAAACGCAACTTTCTACCAGAAAAAAAAAGTTTTCTTGCGATGAGTATCACGCAGAGATGCTTTTAAAGACTAATCGCTGTGCTCGCATGAAAACAAATAAAAGCAACACTAGAAACGAAAGTTACTGAAACTTTTAGACTTCTGAGTGTGAGTGAAAAAGAGCGTTACCGACCAAGGAATCCGTGTATCGGATGAAAGAGAGAGAGAGAGAAAGAATGAAACGACTGGCAACATATTATGGAAGCGTTCAGCCATGATGTGAGCAGATGTATTGTCAGAACAAATATATTGCAATATTTTCTTTAACATTTTCCCCAAACTTGACCCTTGCAAGAAAAAACTCCCTTATAAAAATAATGGAAGCAAACAGTAATAACTGATGATAAAAATACAAAAAAAAAAACGAACTATGTTCGCAAAATAGTGCAGGAGAAGAAATGAAAAACAAAGTCAGAACAACTTTTTTTGACCATCTTCGGAGAGACGTGAGCCTTCTACCATTGTTTCCTTATGGGGAAAATATCTCTTGGGTAACATCAAAATGTTTCCTTTTGCTGGATATGAAGGTAGAAGAAAAACGGGGTGGGGGTGCCGACATATCGGTTTGGAATGAAATCTGGCCTTTCGCCGTGTGTTTCCTTTACGCTGAATTGGTATTGAAGAAAAAATTGGAAGAGATTTAATAAAGTATAAGTGAAGGAAAGGAAAACCTTATTCTGGTCGTTTTTAATAATATCTTCATGAAGTGTATGTTCAGTCTGTTCATTCATTAAGTTGAAAAAAAATGCTACTAATTTCGAAATAAAATTTCATCTCGAAATCGGAAATTGCAAAAAAAAATTGTCCATTCTTCAAATATGAATGAGCATATATATAACAATTTGATAGTTTTATGTACCTCAAAGTACTCTAAGTAAAACTATTTAATTTAAAATGTTTTTTTAAATGGGAAATATAAATTAATAATTTTTGGTAACATATTTCAAAAGTAATACATAATTTGTTCATGCCCTGATATTTGTACTAAGAACTGCAGTTTAACAACTTCATTTGTTTCGTATTTAATTTAAATCAAACTATTTTTTTTTCTCTTTTAGAATTAGTCTCCTACGTTAAAACTTTTGTTTATTCCTTTATCTATCGCATTATGATTCACTGCATTTTTTTTAACCACTACTTGAAAAATTAAAGGATATACATAGATAAAATACTCAAATTCGGGACATTTAATCCGTTACAGTTAATTAATTGAATCGGTACTTAAAAGCACTGTCAGAGAGTATAAATTGTGATTTAAAATATTCTCATAATACAAAATGACCGTACGATTTTTAATGGAGTTTTAAACCGTAGAAATGCACAAAAATTTATTTTTGAAGAATTATAAAATTTTTAACATTTACTTACTTTTTTACACATAAAAGAAGGTTTTACACATAAAATTAATTTTATGGCATTCAAATAAACAGTTTTCATTTTCATTAATCCACAACAAGGCATGATGTGCATTTTTAGTGAGGTTTCAATTGAATGTTTTTTTAATGCATTGCATCCTGGGTAGGAAATATTGTATTTTATGAACAACTACTACACTTTGAGTCTTGCTCAATCTCTTGATCGTCTTCATAAGAATATAACGATAATTCCAGGAAATAATTTGCTGCGACTTCCTCATCGAAATAATCATCTGTTAGTGCATCACTGCTTTCAGAGGGTAGGCTCTGTAATAAATTCAAAGCCTCTTGGAGACTGGCCTTCTTTTTTCTAAACACTATAAGAAATGGGAAAAATAATAACAGCATTTTGAAAAATCCCTATTGTTGTTAAACATCATTTACGCATAAATAAATTAAAATGTAGCTAATTCGTAAGTAAAATTAGTAATTTCATTTAATTGTGTGACAAAAAAAGAAGTTCGGATTCGAATTTCAAAATAGTTTGAAAACGTTAAAATAACAGAATAATAAAGCAAAATAAATAAGTTAAACTATAAATAAATGCAAAAAAAGCATAACTTTATTACCCTATAGTAATGGCGCTACCACGCAACAAACATAAGCTAAACGAACGGAGGAAAAAATAAGTTCTTGCTCTAACAGCCAGTGTACTTGAGATACTTATAAATACCACAAATTTATTCAACTGTAAAATAAATTATAAGTACTATTCGTAAAAAAAGCACACTTTTACAAAAAAATCGAAGGACCAAGGAAGATTTGTCCGATTGTGATGAAATTTCGTTGGCAAAGACATCATGGACGAACATGCAAATGAGCAAATTTTCAAGGCCAATGAAAATGAATTGCGGTCCGTTGTAGTGTGAATTTCTGCTGAGCAACTTGTAAAGTAGGAAAACTGGTAACAGAGGCGGACAATTTATCTTTTTGCGTATTCGTTGTTGTATTGTCCATGACAAAATGAATGATGCCATCACGACAAAATTCCTAACTCATTATTCGCAGCTAAATAACTTGGACCGTGGTCACATTCTCCAAATGCATGAATATGGGTGGTTATACTGAGTAATAGGTTGTCCCCTGCAAATTACAGGCACAGCTGTTCAAAGGCGCTGGCTGCAATACTTGCTGCGAGGAACTTATTGACGAAGTGAAGGCTCTGGAAAGCCAAGGTGAGCGAATGCGTGGCAATATCGAATGATTGTTAGACAGTCCAGAACTACTCCAATGGGTATCATTGCCTGCTATTCAACATACAGCAGCCTATTCTATGATCTCGTGGTACCTTCCACATTTCATGGCGCTTAGTTGAGACGAGGTTGCGCTCACTGCGGACTTTAAGACATCTGTTTTTGACCTCACAACATCTGCGGAAACGTTCGTCGTGTTTTTGCTGTCCATAAACATGGCCAAACTGGCATCGCATAGTGTTCAGCAATTAATCCTGCTTTACTCTTGAAGAAGATGTTCATTGTCCTCGTGTCTGGAGAAACCTGCACCAGACGTTTCAAATTGCCTTTGTCTTACAAATGCATACAGCCGTAAACCCTGATGTGATGGTGTCGAGCACAATATGAAACGACAGCAGGTCATCTCTAATCATCGCCCATACTTCTTTAACAGTTGAATAATATGTTGTTACCATCCTGTGGCTGATTATATTACCCTTCCTGGCAAGTCATTCGGGGGACCAGTTACCAACAATATAATACCAGGCACCATACATATTGCATATATCCGGACTGTTTTGTGCAGTTAATACTCATCCATAGCCAGAAAGGTCACCAGACTTTCCACCGATTGAACATGTCTAGAACATGGTAAAGCGCCAGATTTGAGAATTTCAAAATATCGCAGATCTGGAGCAATAACTGGTGGATGCCTTGCAAAAGGTATCGAAGAATAACATTAAGAACCTCTACAAGCATGCATCACCACCCGAGGTGTTTCCAACAACTGATTTGAACATTATACCTGTACTACAGAACCGTGTAAATGCTCTATGGTCTGGAATTTTTTCTATCATTTTATTAGATGTGTGTATGAGCTGCACACATATTTAATTTTATTAAAAATAACCACTTCCTTCATTATGCTTAGATTGTTTTCTCAAAAAAGTATAAAGAATAAAATTGTTTACTAAGGTCTTAAGTAGCATAAATAAAAAAAAATAAGACACATTTTGACATTTATTACTTTCTCAGAACAAAAAAAATGGGTTTTTTCCGAAATCATATCAAAATGTCAGCTGAAAACACAACTTATGTTTTAAAACTATTCGCCTTGATCGCCAAAATACTCCTTACAGAACCCGTGTTGTCATTTATCCTTGAAGAATGGAATTGAACGGATATTCCCGCTGTAAATTGTCAGAGTATTCGAAAAAATGATTATTCTATGTAATTTTAAAGAGGTGGGTAATAAGTATGATCAGAACATAAAGGGTTAAAGAAGCAATCTAAGTTCCGAAGAGTACAAATTAGTTAATATATTTTCATTGCCTTTTAACTTTATCTGTGTTGATTTCTTATATACTTCTATTTGTTGTTTAACTATAAGTCAGATTGAGGACTGAGTTAAGAGTATGATAATTATTTTTTATGTATATGTATATATATATATATATACATATACTATCGTCTCAAAAAATATTTGATGAAAATGTTTCTTATTTTTTTCCCTTGCTCTCCAGTCAGTCTTTCAGAAATCAAACAATCCAGTCAGTCTTTCAAGTCTTCAAACAAAAAGATTTGTTGACATTTGAACTTATATAAGGGCAATTTCATATTAGCCGGCACATTTGTTCCTTTTAAAAAAATAATTCTACATTATTTTAATCTACAATGCTTCTTTTTGATACATATATATTTGTGGCAACGTTCATATTTTCAATGTCTCTTCACATTTGTGTTTAGCACAAATTGTTTTTCAACGCTAATATTTAATTCGTAAATTTTTGTTATGATGTGGAAAAAAAATTGTCATATTTTCGAGTTTTATACCTAATTTGTTTTATCAACATTTAAAGTGTTATTGTTCAATTCAGAATAATTAGTTTTTGTTTTGCTTTAAATTGAGTTACAATTACTTCCTACTCAGGAACAATACGAATGATTTTATAATGTAGTTCATAATTTTGAGCCACAATCAAGGGACACACACACACATAAGGGTGATATCCGAAAAGATATATCCTCTCCAAACTTCTCCACAAACTCAATGGAAGAATTGTGCGCTTCAACAGATTTTACATTCCACAGTCTCTCTACACGAGTATTTAGAGGCACAATGATTTGAAGTGGTCTCTCAACACCGCCGTACACTAATGGTCTTCAAACTGTGTTCCATCTGCCCTTGGGGTTACACGAGACACGCCGGGATTTCGCGAGTTGCAATAACATAATATAATTGGAAATTATAAATGTGCATAAAAAAGTGGGGAGGAATTCATGATACCTATAAAGTTTGTATAACCACAAGTCTCTACAGCTCCTTCCTCTCATTAAAACCGAACATTTTATTTACACATTATATAACTTTATTTTGTATTACTTTTTAAACTTAAATAAAATAATGTTATACAGTTTGTATAACCACGAGTCTCTACAGCTCTTCCCTCTCATTAAAATAGAAAATTTTATTTACACATTATATAACTTTATTTTGTAATACTTTTTAAATTTTTATTCTAGAATAATTAAATAATTATTAAAGCATCTTTTTATATGTGTCACCTATACTAGATTATTGTCTGCTATCCCCGTTTCCAAGGAATAATTTTGTACTCGTTAGTGCAATATTTGTACAACTAAATATTTTTTCTAATGAAAAACCTCCTACAAAAAAGAACATGGATAAACATACCGACATATCAACTTATTCGATGTTAAAATCTAAATATAAGCAGGAACAGCTCCTAAATTTTAAGTTGCAAATTCATTTAAAATACATAGGATTTATAACTTAGTTTCAAACGTTTTAATATAATTCAGAACAATCTATTTAAGAGGAAAATATTTCTGAACGTGATTAGCTGCAAAACACAATGCAAAAACCAATGAAATGCAGAATATTAAATGCGAATACAAATGATTTCAATGAGCCTCGACTTTGACAGCTGGAGTAAAAAAAAATGACTAGTAGTTAATGAATATAATGCATGGATACGGGACACTTTGATTACAGATTAATCATATTAATTTGTGAGTAAATTACATTAATGTTATGTTATAAATTTTAATAAAAAATACATTACTTTTAAAATTGTCTGTCCCTTAAGGTATCCGCCTACGTTCGGAATCATGATTTTTTTTTTTAAAAAAAGTGCATTCATGGATAATTTCCATATTTAGTGTCACTTAGGTTAGAATACATGTATAAAATTGTTTTCAGGACATTTTGACAAAAAATTATTTAAGTACAATATTTAGGCAAAAAAATTAACTTAGAATAACCTTTTTTTCAAAATATTCTTCTTTTGTGAAACAACCTTCTTATAAAATAATATTTTGCCTGTATATAGCTCAGAACCCAGTACGGAGGCCCAAATATGATTTTTAAAAAATTCACATTATTTTCAGAGTTACAACCAATTTAAATGTTTATTGGAGTTTTTTTTTAAATGTATCCCCTCTGTTGTATTATATGAATAAACCCACTAATAAGTTATATATTTCAAAATGTATGGTTGAGCCACTGTACAGAGTTCTGAGATATATACACGCAAACTATTAATATAATAGAAGGATTATAATAAACTATTATTATAATCCTTTTTCGCAAAAGGAGAATATTTTGGAATTGGTTCCTTCTATGTTCATTTTTGTCAAAATATTCTACTTATTTTTTTTTACTGTAATACTATTTTTAAAACAATTTTATATACATTTTCAAATCCAAGTGACACTAAATATAAATATTATCCATTTATACGCTTTTTCAAAACCATGGTTCCGAACGTAGTCGGATACCTTAAGTACCTTCAACATGTTTATCTACTTTATTTTTTTAAAGAATTATTATCCCAAGGGAGTAGGGAACAGTGTTTCCTTAAAACACCTAAAACTCTAAGGTTACCGAAAAATTGAGTCGAACATGCTTGAAAACACTGCCGTATATGGATTATGTGATGCGTATTTATTTTTTCATTAAATACTTCTTTTGATTTCTATATTTTCAATAGAAATTCATATAAGTTTATACTGATCAATTGTATCCAATAAGAAATCAACTAGACGCAAATATCATTCACATAATATCTTTTAATCAATTTTAAAATTTTTATAAAGTATTATTCTAATTGTTAGTTGAATTAAAACAAGTCCATGTCTGGCACAACAGTAAAGGGGACGAACAGAGTCCTGGGACTATCAACTTTAACAAATTACTGTGACATTTATTCTTGTCCTTTAAGTACAGACAATCCCTTAACCTCCATAACTGCTGCTCCTAGGATGCATTTTAAACACCCATCCAAGGGTCGTCTCATTCCCATACGTCATCCGTGAAACGTTCCTTTTGTTAGAAGACAAGAATGAACGCTATATTTCTGTAAGTTTTGTTAGAAAGAGAATGAAATGAGCATCGTCCGTCATGGAATAACATACGTCTCTGACAACTGACGACAACGAATAATCGAGCTGTCCACAACAACTTAATTAGTGTACCCTTAATGTCTGGCGCGTGGAGAGACACTTAACATTCAATAGAGATACATATCTTTTGAACCGTTAAGAATTAAACTCTTGGAAGAATATGTTTGTTATTCGTTCATATCAGAGCCATCTATATTCCAATTGAGTTATTCTTAAGATTCGTTATTTTTTCTTAACGCCATTAAATGGTATGCATTTGTAATCGATGTTTTGTTGGATATCCAATCAAGATCCGTGGAACAAATTTATAATTTAGCAAATAATTTTATATTCTTCAAGATAAACAAGTTATATTAAAAAAATTAAGTCAATTCCAATTTAGATCAAATAAAATTTTATTTTAGCTATTTATTATTATATAGTTACAATTAATATAAATATGTATAGACATATGTATGGCAGAATAATATAAAGGCAGAATATATAAATATGTATGGCATAATCACAACATTAAGTGGTAATTAATTTTTATTAATTTTCATTAAAGTACCGTATTGTCATCCAAAACAATCGTATATATAAAATTTCAGTTCAAGTGATACTTTAAAACGTGAGAAAAAACATTTCCAAGTTTTGACACAAGTCGCCAAAAATCATGCTAACTTGGTCGTATTTGTAATTCTTGACATAATTAGTTTTAATCAATTAATTTTATTAATTATAATTAAATTACTGTATTGACATCCAAAATTATCATTTATATAAAATTTCAGCTCAATTGAGCGCTTTGAAATGTGTTTTATTAACGATTGAAATTTCCACCAAGATAAATAAATATATATAGAGTGCGAGCTAATAGTAGGAATTGAAAAATGATTTTAATGAAGGATAATAATTTTTGACTCCGATTTTACAACGTTATAACTTAGATACACGCTAAAAGTCTTGGTGAAAGACTTTCTTTTTGTATGTTTCCTTACAGCTATTGTTTATGCATCTTATATCTTATTATTTCATTTGCTGTAAATACTATATAAATGCTGTTACGTCTTCCCAAACTTGTTAATTTGACTTAGCATAGTATATAGAAGTTTAACTCATCAAAATAATTTGCATTTCCTAAAATCAGTTTGTGAATATATCAATCAAAAATATTCTGTTAAGATTAATATTATTTAAGTATATTTTAAACTTATAATTTGTAATATTTGTAACACATGAACGATATTTTAAGCATGTATGCATCTTCTCTACTATTGATGAAATCATTAATTCCTTATTTACATTAGGAAATTAATCCCTAATACAATTTGCCTGTCCACCGTGCGGGCAACCAAAAGTTGACTGCAACCAGTTTGTCTGCTTACGCTGTACGAGAATTAATATTCTCTTCTTATATATTTCTTATTTGTACATATTTCTAATTCTTATAATCAGATTATTAGTGTTAGTGTTTTTAAGTGATGAATTTCATCCATGGTACTAAAATGCTTATCATCCAATATTTCTTTGGGGGAAAGACTGGACTTTTTCTTTTTCTCTGAAAGTACGGGATTTAGATCCTTGTAAATGTTCGATAAGAAATTAGAATTGACAAGGCAATTTTCATTTTGTTGCTAGAAAAGAAATAAAAATAAGAACATAGTAAAAAAAAGCTTATATATTTATGTCCCGATTGCAACTTAAGTCTTCGTAAAACACAATGCTTCCAATTATGTGTGTTTATATTTAAGCACACATACACAAAATATACAACCGTTTGGAAAAATGATAATAAAAAGGTGCTTTTTTTTCTAATTCTGAGAGAAATTCTTTTGCTATACGTTAAACATTCCTCATAGCATACATGATGCACTTATAAAGGACAATTATTAAGGGATTGTTTGGGTTCTACTCTTCTAAAATAAGAAATAGAATGAAGGCTTTAAAACTGAAAATTAAAACAAAATTATTTTATTTTCGCATTGTATTAAATATTACGCTTAGCTGCATGCAATGAAAAATGTGCCATTATTGACACATTTTGGGCAAAAATAAGTGACCTTTTGAGGGGTCAATTCAAAAAAACTTAGTACTGAAAACTTTTGTGAAGTGTTACAAAAGTTTTAAAATGACTTGCATGCTTTCAAGGAAGCCAAAGTAGTCTAACCTGTAAAAAGGTTTTAAATTTCTTTCATGTATCATTTTTTTAAAACGTGTATATTTAAATTAATGCTGACTAAAATATGTAATTGATATATAGGTAAAAATATTTAATTCAGGAAAGAAATTGTCTAACCACATCATTAATTTAGAATTTATAACTTTTATTTCTTATAACTCTACGCACGCACACACACACACACAAATTGTATTACTTTTGCTATAATACTTATTACCCACGAATGAGATCCATTTTTTATATACTTACCAAACGACTTATCATCAATACATTGTTAAGCCCGTTAGCGGGTGCACGTGGCACAGATTCAACCCAGGGTCATGGAATATTTAATTCTGGGAAAACTGTTTATTTGTTACCAGTGATATTGACATATACTACTGTATGAATATTCATGAAAAATAAAATGTATTGATGCCATAGCTCAGTCTTTTTTGGGAGTGGAAAACGTCTTTTTTTTTGGTACTATTTTAAGGTACTTGTTTGACTGAGTTTCCGCACCACTACTTTTGTTCCAAAATATTTTCTATTAACAGGCTTCATTTTTTCCCTGTAAAGAAATTAGTGACTTTTATTTATGTAGTGTATGACTCATTGTAGTATATATAGATGAAAAATAAGCAGATAATATAAAAAATGAGCTTTTGTGATCTCTATTGGATGAAGTTGAAACTGATGAAGCAAGGAAAGAAACTGCTGAAATAATTAATATTAATCATGATAGTGAAAATAAATTTGTGAAACACGAGGGACATGAAACGAACGGAAAGTTTTCAAATGTTACCTTGAGAATTCCGTCAACTAAAATATGCAGCCATTAGTGTACAAGAAAACACACTTCACGCTGTCAGAAAGACACAAGCAAGAAACAGCTCATTATGTTATTTGTGGATCATCAAAGGTTAGTAAAACTGCAATAACTTGAACAAAATATGAGAGTTTTGCCTTAAAATGTCATTCCTGTAATGTTAGTGAAAAGTGTCAGTCATTCGTTTCCTTTATTAAAATCACGCATATTTGATACTGTTTGGTTTAGTTTGATTGATATTTTTCTTTCTCAAAATATCAAAGAAATATTGAAAAGTCCATACAAGTAGGTAAGTATACTTTCTCTAATTTACATTACTCACTGGAATAATTATTTTTATCATGTACAATAACAATAATTATAAAAAAAGAATAAGGGTGACTCAGTCACTCCTACCCGTGACCATTAACGTTATTATTGAGTGTGCGCCTGCTTCGGGTCAAAATGTTTGCAAAAATCGAATTAGAATTTTAAAGTAAAATAGCAAAGTTGTTCCATTTGCATGTATTTAGTAATTATTTTGCGTATAAGTTTGCATTATAGTAAATATATTTTAAGCCATATTTAAACATTAGAATACTTCACAGCTTCATTTTATCAAATGTTATCAGAGTCTTGTAGAATTTTATTCTCCAGCGGTTTAATTAAAGTTTCCTGCATATGTTGTTTGATTTAAATACATTAAATAATCAATTATATAAATAAAAGTTATAATCCAAATTTTCAAAAACATTAAAGTTATGTATTATTAAAACTGGAGATAAAAACTAGAGAAAATTCAAATTGGCACGGACAAAAAATAATTAAACAAATAAAATAACAGCTTATGTTCTAAGATGAAGAAATAAATTTTATCACAAAATACTAAACGAATCATGTAGTAGTTTTTACACATTCACTGAAATTATGTTTTGCTGAAAATGAAAATATTATTTTCATTTACATAAAAAAAACCGTGATAATTATTATGATGATCCCATAAGAAGAAATCAGAGTTTGTCAGAAGTTTTGACAACTTGTGATTTAAATTTCATACCTAATTACTCGACGAAAGAGTCTTAACTTTTTTTTAAAACTTTTGTTTCTCACTTGTACGACCACACTGCTCGAAATAAAATAATTACAAATATTCTAATCTAATTTAAAAGCATTCTAGGAAATTGCAATAAAAAAGGAAACTAAATGAAAGTCTTCCTTTTTCGCATTAAGACCTTTTTCTCTTCAATACGCATGTTTAAATTTATATTCTTTCGACTTTGTTTCATTAATAATAGCAAATGTGTTGTTAAGTAGACTTTAATTAATGAAGGAGAAGATTTTGCAAGCGTGGTTGACTTTTTAATCAGAAATTCCTATCATGTAATCCCGGAAGAAAGTCTCCACATTTTAATTCTAGATACTGCATTGTAAAGCAAACTTTTGTAAAATTTAGAAAATAATTAGTCATGAGTGCAAAAGTTTGTTTAGTTTAGCATTAAGCAATTCTTTGTCTTAATGATGACGTTAAAGTCCTTCCTAATTCATTCAGTTTTTTTTCCAGTTTAATCTCGAAAGTCAAATATAATTTCTGAATGGTTATAAATATGCAAGTAAGTATCAGTAAATGTTAATTATAGAAAAAAAATAAATTTATAATATTTACCACTGCTCTCTTTAATGCATTCAATATAGTGTTTGTGAACTTCTTTAAAATATGTTTCTGGAATAATAAACTCATTCGGCCATGTAGAATGTACAAGCCGAATGCACAGAATGTTTGAGTAATTTTGAGTAAGATCGCATCTACTTCTTTTGAAATTAATCCTATTAACGCTAGACTGTAATTTTATATAATTTATAACTATTAATATTTCTTCACCTAACAGTTAATTTTCGTTCTACTAATTGTTTCCCAAATCGTATTGTATCATCTTTTTATCAGCCACCTAACTGATTTTAACCCTCAAATAAGAAATATATTTGTAACGTACTATCTGGTACAACATTTATAATTAATATCTATCAAATTAATGAAATCAGTTTAAATGTTTCTTCAAACAGCTGGCAAATGAAACAATTGCCTGTAACGATGTGTTGCTACGAATATATTTTCAAAATATGTTGCCATGTTACTAAATATCATGAACAAACTATTACGACATCGAAATTCATTTGTAAGCTTACTTATCTGATGCTGTAAGATTTATTAAATAGTCAATGGTTATGATAATGGGGAAAGTTAAATCTACAATTTAATTTAATTTTCGTTTTCTTATACGGACTGTATGAAATTATAAGAAAAGTTCTCAATGTTTTTACTAATAGGTATTATACGTTTAAAAAGACAGAAACGACTACTGAGACTCCACCAAATTCAGGCATAATAATTTATTTTATGAATAAATGGAAGTACTTACTGTACATTAGATCTTATACAAGAAGATACAGAAATTAGAAAAGAAATTGTTATATTCAACAACATTTCACAATCGACATCAGTCATTTTCTAACCATGGCTTCTTAACATTTTCATATAGATGATACATCAAAATAGAATAGTATTTAATAATATTTAGATAAAAGTTGCTTACGGAGAGAAATTTTTTCTAACTATCCTTATTCTTATAAGAATATAAAAAAATTCCAATTGTCTGATAGTATCAGTCTTCGTGAAAATGGTAGTAACACACACACACACACATCCATATGCACATTTATTTATGTAATGTATTGGGCAAGTGAAAAGCTATTTCTTATTAATTGGTTAGTTGTAGGGAGATATTTTTTTTTATATACATTCAAAATGATTGAAAATAAATATTATTTTTCTCTCTAGCTTCTTTCTCAAAATCAATCACTTTGAATGATTTTACATATATGTATTCATACAGATATGTTATATTACTAAAAATATTTTAAAACATACATTAAATAGTTTAATAAACAAACAATCATTTGCTGAGAAAATGTATTCAAAGAAATGATTCGTCATTTTCAATCGTGAACACTTTCACTCTCAATGATCAAAATCATGACACTTTTTTTCAAACATGTGTACATTTCATAAAGTGTAAGTGAAATATGAATAATGATTCACAATTATTTGAAGATATAATTGAAATTTGTATTTCTTTATGCAATCATTCCTTTTTAATACGGATTTCAAAGAGAAATTAAAGTTTTAAAATACTTGTTTACTTAGTTGTATCAATAAAAGGAGAAAAATCCTTTCATATACGCGTCTTTAATGTTCAGAATAAAACAAATTTATTCAATTCAGTTGCATGCAACCTTGCTTTTGAAATATACAAATGGTGTGCATAATTTGATTTCACTTATCGAATTTTACGAATTTTTTTTAATTACCCAACTTTTAGTATCAGAGAAATACTTGTTTAACACAAAAACATCTAAAAGAATTTAAACAATTTCTTTACAAGAATGCCAAACACTGAAGAATACTTCAAACTTCAGAGGAAAAACGGAACTATGTTGAAGTCTTTTGACATATGTAACTTATCTGTTTAAGCAATGTATTTCATTTGTGTAAAAAATGTTTGGTGAAATGATTAAATAAATTTTTACTCTCTTTAAATAGAACAATAGGTAGATTCGATTCTCCATTAAACTCATTTTAATTGTTACTGGAACATTAGTTCTACAGTTGGTTCAGTCAAAGTAGATGATTTACGTCACTTTTCTTGGTAGAGGAGCTAAGCAAGCACTTTTGTTCGGTCATACTTTTAGTGTCTAAAGAAAAGTGAAATTCAATTAAACCTTGCCGATTAAAGAGATTTCCTGAGTAGCAAACAAAAGAAGGAATCTTTGAAATATATTTTTTACAAGCAGTTCCCTCCTCTAAATGCAAACTTTTACTTTAATTATTCGGAGCACTAAAGCAGAAACTGGTTTGGTAGTCAGTAATTACAGTTGCTTCTGTGGGAGGATATTCTTTTTTCCCGCCATTTTCAACATTAAATCATAAGAAAAATAGTCATTTAGAACTTAAATTAGGCATTAAATTGTTCTGAATTTCTTTCAGCAAGTGCTGTGTTTGTTTGATTGCCAATGTAATTTGTTTCACGACAATAGAAATTTTCTTCAGCAATATTTAACTTAGGAGTTAGGATATAAGTGGTATTATTATAAACTGGCTTTTAAAATTCAAGGGAAGGTACTTGAATAGAAATAAACTTGTTTATCTTTGATAATTGTTAAAGTAAAAACTTAAAAATAATTGAAAGAATCGCGTATTTCAATTAAAGTAAATAAATTCAAATAATTTAATTTCTTTGTGCAGATCCATATTACAATATATGCTGAAAACGTTTTAACTTATTTGATTTATTTGTATTAAGAAGCTTTGTGATTTATTTAATTTCATCTCTGTTAGTTTAAAATATATATGTATATTTTTTTTATTTGAGTTGATGTTGTAATATGTTTTAAATTATCATATTTCTTTTGTGCATGGAATAACTCTAAATATGTGTTAAACTATCTTTACATTTAATTTCTAAGGAAATGTTTCATGGGAAAAACTCTACTTTGAGTAACGATTTTATATTTTACTTAGACTTTGAAGTCTTTGAAAAATAAAGAAGGTTAACTGCAATAAGAAATGTGAACTACATTATATTGCAAATTTTCAATGTCGTATCATACTCTAAAAAGTAAATATCTTTCAAATAACCTTCCAAAAATAGCAAGAGTGGATTTGGTAGACTGTAAATAATATAGTTTTAACAAATACATGTTTAAGATTTTTTTCTCTTATCTTTTCAAGTTTCAAGAAATTTACGACACCTGGTATCAGATTTCGTAGTTGTTTGAATCAAATCCCCATCTGGCGAAAAAGTCATCATTTTACAAATTTTATTTTATTTATTTCATTTAAATCTACATAGCCTTTAGATTAAAATTGATACCCTATGAAAGTGTAACATAGATCCATTTTTAAAAACGCGTTAAAAAAACGGTGTATGTAAGTTAAAACTTTGTTTACGTATCACGGGTATTTTTAAGATTTTAGGAAAATTATAGTTGTATTGAACTCGTTACATATAAAACAAATGAAAAAAAGAAAACATATTCCATGCTAGTTGTTTTTTCCCCTTCAGTTTAAGAAAAATGCTTGTAATACCATGACATATTTTTTTTTGCGAATTTCAAAATAAAAAAAGGATATTTTCTATACAAAATTTTATTAGAATTTTCTGAGTAAGAAAAATAACTAAAATACTTATAATTTTTGAATTGTATACGTTAATTAATTTAGTAAATTTTTGAAAATAGTTTTCTAGCAATAGTAGGCAATATAGGCATCCATACATAAACCTCACGAAATTGTATAAGCTTGTAAGACCTTTTACATTCGTTTCTTTCATAAGGATTGACTCATAATACCTTCATAATTCCTTCAGTAATTACATTAACGATATCTTTAAAATGAATTAGAGATAAATAAATGAGACTATGTTATTGATTAATATTGATTGAGCAACTATTCCAATGTCTGACCTTAGGATGTCTTAGAACTTTAAACTAAATCTTTAATATAAAAAAAGTCGAAGGCTCTAATTTTAACATAATATATTTCATTTAATGAATACTCCGTGCCTAAGAGAACTGAGAGCCTATTTGAAAATTTTACAATGTCATTTTCTCTTAGTTGAATATTTTTATATATTATATTTTTACAACTTATCGATTCTTGGTATTCGTATTTTTTCTGTTTATCTACACAAAGTCATCAAGTTTAAAAAAAAATGAATGAAGTTCGTCTTAGAATGACAAGAGATCTTAACATTATTTGCTGGTCCTCAAACCTTTTGGACAGCACTGGGCATCCAATGCTACATATCGATCATCTTAAGCTCACTTCCCTCTTTTTGGCGTCTTTCTTTGCAGCTTTGACTCCTAATACAGAATTCTTTTAATACTTTTCTCTTACGAATTGGGACCATTTGTCTAGACCAGTGATAAGAAACATTAGTCTTAAATTAGTCTTTAACTTAGCATTAACTTATTATGTATGTCTTTAGTGTTTGTCTCTACTTAGCAGCAAATTAGTTTTTCTCCATCGCACAACTTAAAGATATATTAGTAAAACTTATTTGTATAAGGTTTATGCACTAAAAATAATTTTATAGAGAAAATGAAAATGTTAATTTTCTAAGAAAGCACATACATATGTACAGAAGAAAAAAACATATCAAAACGCTTCAAATTAAGGTTTCAATTCACAAGACATTAATATATACGAATAATATTATATTTTCACAGCAACGGAAAACCTGTTAAACTGTAAGTGGTGAGGAACATAAGGTCATTTATATGAGTACATTTTAAGAGACCAAGTAAAATAAAATAAACCAGCCTCTTTAAATTATCCCTGTTTATAAAGTGATTTTAATTTGTTTTATTTGCACCTCTCAGTTTCACATGTATATAAAAAAAAATACTCCATACACCGATCATTAATGTTATTTTTGATAAGAGGTATATTTGGTACACATTTTTGATTACGTGTCTCTTTTGTATTTATTTGTGCTTTAGATATTTTGTTTTTATATTTACTCTAAAAGCTATATATTAAGAATATTTCAAAAATGTCACTTCAGAACATACAATTGCATTTAAGAAACAGAGTACATTTATACAATTTAAAAAACATTTAGAAAAAAAAAAATTAGAAAAAAATCTTACCTTGTAAAAGTACACATATTATCCTATTTATTTTCCATCACAAATTATTTTCATTATGCTTTATTCAGTTTTAAAATTAAGATTCATTACGTTTGTATTTCTCACTTGGTCACAATCATATTACCTAATTTTTTTTCTTGTAACACTTTACTTAAACACGCGAAGATTTAGTAATCAGTAATGATAACTAATTAAAAATGAATTTAAACCAAGGAAAAGACCTAAATTTCAGTAAAAAAAATCCTACATTTTAAGTATAACATTTACTAAAACCCACATGAAAATCTGAAATTACCTCCAAAGGTTTTTAGAAAATCCAACAGTTGTAGTTATACAATTATCTAAAGTTAATTTGGGTGTTAAAAATAAAAATTAATCCAGACTTTGCAAATTTTCCTCAGTTTATAAAAAGGCAATGTTTAAATTTCTATTTGTCAAAATGGGCGTGGTAAATCAACTGATTATTTTTTTAAAAATCATTTTAAAATACTTCTAATTCTTATAATGGCTTGTATGTTACATAATTGGTAAGGTTTTGATTTGTAGATTTCAGAAAAAACAAAAAAACTCAAAATTGATTTTTAAAAGGGGTTTACCCTACTGACTGTTAAGACAAGTGGTACCTAGTAAATTAGATCAAATTAATGTTTACTTAGTTCCACAATATATTACTCTGTTGTGTTTCTGTTATTATTATGGTATATTACCATGATTATTAATATTAATTATACAAAATTATTATTAATATTTTTAGGATTATTAGGATTTTTAATATATTATTTAGAATTATGTATTTCTTTATTTTATAAAATTGCATCTTTCATAATCTATTAAGTCCTGGTATTTGTTTTAAAAATAATTCATAATATACATCCTTTGACAATAAAGTTAGGTGAATGTATTCAGAACGGCCAATCTCGCAGCATTGGTGAAACAAAACACTGCACATGCTCAGCGGCATGTGTTAACCATCTGCCCCCAACATTGTACAGTTGAACGTCGTTTGTATTCCGCGTAAGACTTGTTTTACAAAGTGCTTGTTAGTGCGTTGGTTCTTAACTGAGAACAGGGAAATGAAAGAACAAAATATCATTTTAAAATATTGTCTAAAGCCTGGGAAGACACCAAAAGAAACGTATGCGATGCTGGTATGTGTTTGTGAAGGTCAAGCATTGTCCGTGAAGTGTATGTATCAGTGGTTTGCTCATTTTTGGAAAAAATAAGGGAAATGTTCTGTACTACCCCCTTAGCGGAGGAATAATCACCTCTGTCAGCGATGAAAACATTGAGAAAGTGAGTAAATTAATTACTAAAGATCGTCAATTAACTGTGCGCATGATAGATGAACTACTGATTCACCATGAATACGTGTGGCAAATTGTTACACATAATTTAGGAATGAAAAAAAACGTGTTATCGATATATTGACGATGTTCATTATATCCAATGAAACGTGACGAAGCCTTTGAACTCCATTCCAAAAGAAGACTTATTTCTATTTTTCCCGGACACGAATAGCAGATCTCAGTTACGCATATTTATGGGAGGTGACTTTTTTAAAGGACAGTAAGGTAACTTTCGTTATTATTTCATCAAGGTTAATGTTACAAGACTATTCCAAGAACTTTATTGTCAGATTTTATATTATTAATGTGTCATCATAATTTGAGCAGCATTTACTGTACTGTTGTATATTATGATTAAGCATTTAAAATCGTAATGTATTTTTCGTTCATTTAAATTCGTTCTTTAATGATAATGTTATGTTTTTGTTTTGTTCTTTTTTTAAAACTTTTTTCCCCTTTTTCTTCCACGAAAAAGTTGTTCTGCCTTAAATGTCAATTAAAGATTCTTGTCAGAATCAAATTAAACTATTTCGAAATGTTTAAAAAAAGAAACACAGTTTCATAACTGTATAGATATTTGACATAAATGTAAACATGAAATTTTCTTTGAAATATTACTTTTGTATTTTAACAAATTTTATGGAGTATATACAAGAAACAACAAGATTTTTTCCCCATATCTATCATCCACATCTAGTACAATTCGATGTCTAACTGGGGTACAATCGTTTTATATGCCGGGAGCTACAGCTGTGTGTACTACTTTCGGATCTTTTGTTTTCCCAAAATACATAAATTTAATTAATGGTTTCTCCCTGCTATGCTATATACGTATAATACGTAAAGTTTGTCAAATTATTTTCTTCGTTGCATTGAAGTTTTAATCATCAGGAGTATATGTTTGCATTCTGAACCGCGGGCTTGTGTTCCTCTCTTTATCTGTTATATATATTTTATTTTATTTTACTGAATTTTATCATAATCATATATTCACCTTCACAATAATTATTCTATATCTAACAAACAATTGATTACCATACTTGTTGAAATAATTTACTTCCTCATTTTGTTATGTATAAAAATTTAATTATAATTTCCTCTTAAGTGTTCTCATAATGCTCTTTATATTTTCTCTTTTATATCCATATGTATTTTTTACAGAATTAGCATTTTGTTATATCCGATTAGCATTGTTATTTTACACCGTGCTTGTTTGTCTTGTGTGATGGGTCATACGATTTACATTATGTTGCACTCAGAAGACTCTTTTAATAAATGTTCAACTACACTGCTCGTGTAGAAGAAATACAATATGCGGACTTAATTAAAATTTTAAAGATTAATTGCTGCAAATTTAATGTTATGGACAATTAGTGCAGCAATTTTCTTTGTGAAAAAATCCTCTTTCAAATCTTCTGAAGCTATATAATATATCGTATGTTAAGTAATCAGCTTGGTAATCGTTGTTTGACTTACAAACTACATTTTGCCAGATTACGTACGATTATTGCAAATCTATTAGTAGAGATATTTGACACCAGGTGCTAAATACTCCATACTGTTTGAAAATAATGGACTGCAATCTTGTGTGCGTGTGTGTTTTATGATTTGCATATTCGTTGAGCCTAACACAGCATACTCTTAAACTTTATGATGTAAATAAAGATTATTCGAATTTTAAGCCCAGACATTTTCTCAAGGTCTTGTCATTTCTCTCTTTGGGGCTCAAAGTTGATGCAAATTACTTAGAATGAATAGTTTCTGTCTTCTATAAGATACCATTTATCTATTATTTGCATCATTCAGTTTTAAAAAAAGAAATTCCATGCGTTGATTGAAATGTAACAAAGTATTACCATCGTGTTACTTTATAAATATCATAAACGAAGCCATATATCAAAAATTAATCTACTATATCACTAAAACGAGAATCACTTTTTTTCTCCAAATGTTATTCTTAAAAATTGTATGAATAAATTGCTATGCCGCCATTTTTTATTTCAACCTCGTCTGTGCAAATCAATCAGAAACTCTCATAGGTCTTCACACTTATTGGCTTGCATTTCAGTATAACTGTCAAAAGAATCTTTGAAACTAATTATTCTTATAACAATATTTAGTTTTCCATTGCCCTGAAACCCAGTACCGTTTAGTATTTGGTTTCTAATTTTTTTTTTTTAATCTCGTACATATATTCTGAATCAGTTTTGGTGTTTAATGTGTCAAATGCTTGATATTTCCCGTGTAACGTTATCTGAGCAATTAAATTGCTCGATGCATTTTTTTGTCATTTCGATAAATCTTATTTTTTTTTATAATTAAATGTGTATTCTGTCCTCAAACACAAAAATCTTTTTCCAAAGACAGCTGTCAGATACTACAAGAAAAAATATAACTTGAATCATACTTTGTAGATTAAAAATTCCTTTATTCCTTGAAAACGACCCATCTTTAATTTGAATCGCAAAGATCTCGACAGCATCTACAGCTCCCTAAATAATTTAGATTGTAAATAAAAAATCTCTACACTACTACACACACACATCTATTAAATTGATCTTTCAACTATTGCCAATACTATTTGTAAAATGTACAATTACTAATTAAAGGAATAAGATGTGCATTGCAAATTTATTTATGCACATGTTCTAAGACTTTTTACAATTTTTTGTTTGCTTCCCGACCCGTATAGAACTCAAGGAATATGTATACAAACTACGTAAGTAGTTGTTAATGCAATTTGCACTGAAAATAAATCATTCTTAGAAAATATCCCACACATTTTTTTTTATTAAATCAAATAAAAATTTGTTTAAAATTTTAGTATGGTAGTAACTGCCATTTTTTTCAACAAGCCTGTTAAAGGAACGAAACCGTTACCCCTCAGAAGCCAATAATAAATATTTCCATTTAGATTTAATATCGACAAAAAGACATTCCACTACTTCCTCTTTTACATCAACTGAACTATAAATTTCTGAAAACAGTAGAAATCATTAAACAAATCAAGTAAAGCTGAAGGGTATAAATATATTTCAAACTTTATATCGGTATTTCAATTCAAGTTTAACATAAAACAGCGTTTCTCAAACTGTTGGGCACGCCTCCTTAGGGGGCGTGATAACTCTACGAGGAGAGCGCGAGCATATTGAAAAGACAAAAACAAAAGATTATTTCAAAAATTATTAATTTACTGAAAATACACAAATGAAATAACTTCTGACATAATAAAAATAAAATACACATTTACACTGATATATTATACTTATAAATGTATCAGTGGTACACAATGTATTTTATAATTAATTTAATAATCCTAATTTAAAAAAAACATTTATTAATTACCAGTGACCCCATGGACTTATCATAACGTAATTAAAAACAAAAAATAACACTTATCTTGATAACGGTTAAGCGATTTGTGTGTGCTTCCCAATGCCAACTGTTTTCCGCGTATGTGATGTATGGGGGGTTGATTGATTGATTGATTTAATATTAACGTCGCACTGTTCAGCTACACGAGGGCTTTTGGCGACGGACCACGTAATTTTGAACCATGGTCAAGTGACGTGGACGACACCTGAGCTGGCACCCCCCTCTCCTAACTACCACACCACACCAACGGGAGGACGTTTCAGCTCTCGACAGATTTAACGTGCATCGCTGCCCTACACGGCGATGTATGGGGGGAGAAAAAAGATCAAATAATCCGAAATAAGTAAATACTTAGAAAACACTGTCAAGGCCCATTTATTGCATTCCAAAACCTTCCGAATAATTGTATGGATAGCACTGCACAGAAAAGATCATACTCTGGAAAGACGTATATATACGTCCAAAGAAATATGCGCTTTAGCTTAGCGAAACGTCTATATTCGCCGGGGTGCTTAAGAGGTTCAATTCATTTCGCAGTTAAAGGGTCAAATTATAGTATCATTTAATTCAATACATAGTTAATGTATGAGGGGGCACGATTAAAATTATGATTAAAATTGGGTCGCGTACATTGCAGTTTTGAGAAACACTGCCATAAAAAAAGAATTATTACAAATTAAAAAAATAGTTCTTCTTCCTCTGGAATACAATGGTAAAATTACCGATCATTTAAGGTTTCAATTAAGAACATGCTAGGGTATTATATATGTTCAAACTTCTTGACATTATCAGAAAAACAGAGCCAGTACAAATATGTAACAGTTTTCATATCTCTGTATGAAGTCATTCAGATGGTTTGACCTTATATTTTCTTTCCATGGAATGTTTTTAAACAATGCCTTGCAGCATTTAATTTTATATTTTTTTTTTGTATTACAAATCATTAATGCAATTGATTTTTATCATTTAACAATGTGTAATATGATGTTTTTTTTAATCTCAGCATTGTTTATTTTGTTTCAACATCTTGTTCGGCAAATCTATTGCTTGCATTATGAAACATTCATAATAATAAAAAAAGTCACTTCGTCATCGTATATAATGTGTATCTTTATTTCATTAATAAAAAATACGTTTTAATCTTGATTACTTAAAATATTTGTAAAGCGAAACAACATTACTATTTCTCAATGATTTAGGAACTTTTAAGTAAAAACAATGTTTTGTAAAAATTATAAATAAGAAATGAACAACCTTATAGAATAATGCACGATTGTTAACTAAAAATAAAATTCCCCCATGTATCCTTGTTCTACTTTTATATTGAGCTACTACTTTTTATTTCGATCAGATAAAAAAAATATATCACCCTTTCTTTCGTGCAAACGTCATCTCTTTTAGAATAATCGAAATCACATTATCAAACCCCGTACCCCAGCCCTTTCTATCTGTTTCCTCCCTACTCACTTTTCTTTTCTCACCCAGAAGCGTTTCATAACAACGTCTTTAAAAGCGTACGTCGAAGTGCTATCTATCATTTTCGCGGACTGATAGTAGCAATTGATCATGATAACGTCATGGCTCTCCCAGTGTGCTGGAGTTCATTTAAAAAAAAAGAAAAAACTACACAATAAGAACATGCTTGTCTTTGGCGTAAACTTCCGGCAATTGAATAGAGAATTTATTGTGATGCGTTCTCAGTCCAAAAAAAAAAAAAATTAAAAAATCGATTGCTTCAACGAGTACATTCAAAGGATTTGGCTTAAGAATACATTTTCTGGCCAAATTTATCGTGTCAGATCTGGTTTCGAATAGATTTGTTTACTTTCGAGTAAGAAGGAACACGATATTTGAACTTGTATGCGGTCTAGACGGAACAGTTCTTTAAAATAAATATGACCCTAGCCACATCACGCTTGTTCAAACATACAAGATATGTTTTGGGATATATTTTTGATGTAAATGTAAACCCTATTTGTGATCGAATTATGAGCTTAAGCTTTTAGGAATTCCTCATCTTGAATTTTTATTCTATGTGTTCGTAGTGATCGATTTATTTACTTAAGATTTTGAAGTCTTATGTGATGTTTATTTACTTTTTTATTTTATTACACTGACATAAAAACACTATCTCTCACATACACAAATATACATATGTGTCTGTGAGTTTGCGCATTTTATAAAGTATTCAAAAATAATGAAGAAACGTGAAAAGAAAATATACACACAAGGTGAAAGAAAAATATTTTTGTTGGAGAAAATACTTAAAATGAACTTTATTACATTATATATGAATATATAGCAGATTGATATATTTATACATATCGTTGAATGAACGAACACTAGTATAATTACAGATATAGTTATAATTTACAAAATCAAGCAAGAGCTGTGATTAAGAGAAAAAATATATAGTTTTCCTTTGGAGCTATTAAAAAAATGATGTATTAAGAAAATATCTTACCACAATCCTATTAATTAACAGAAAAAAATGTTTAAAATATATTTTTAAAGGAGAGTTTAATATAAGTTTCAAATCCTTCTAAATGCAAACTTAATTATAATCATTGCTGTAAACAAATAGAGTAAGAATGATTTTAAAAAAAATGTAAAGAAACTTGCAAACCGAGAATTATAGTACCTTTTAAAGTCTTAAATAATATTCGTGATTTTTTTTTCAATTTCTACTTGAAATTCTATAGCTTGAATAAATGTATGACACTATCTTTTTAATCTGATTCGAATTTATAATTTAATAACTCTTTTTTTTAAATCATTTTTATCATTATTTTTTGTGGCAAGTTCCTTATTATTAGTTCGTTGTATACATTTCATTTGCATCTGTTTTATCAAATCAACTTTTTTTTCAGAAACGCAGGACGATTCCTGAAGTATTCCCTTTCGATCATCAACAAATATCTAATAATTACTTAATTTTATCACTAATCTCTTAATGGAGTTCTCAGAAGCAAGCAAAATGTAGGTTAGTATGTAGTTACACTACATACTAAAGAGGATATAGTATGTAGGTTAGTATGTAGTTACACTACATACTAAAGAGGATATAAAATTCTGGTCATTAAATAGGATCCCTAAAAGGAAAAGCAAGTAAAAGAACTAAAATTATTGTTACTTTAGAGCAAAGTAGGAAGAAAACATTATTAAATTTCTTGACAATTTTGCGCTATATAGAGTTCGAACGTATTACAAAACTACCAGAACTAGCTCTAACCCAGTTAAGTATGAAATCATACTGAGTTTGGATGTCAGATACATGGAAATTTCTCCTTAGCACTTCAAGTATATGCCACATTTCATCAACAAAGGTGGAAATTCAGCCTCTCAATAACCCATGAGCAGATATATTTAATGGGAGAGTGAGCTGGAGAACGTATTTGACAGTGGGTGACAGTCGAGCATCGTACGTATCGTGACATACGTCAGTACACAATACATATATTTTTTCTTGTTGAAGATAGGGACTTCTCTCTCTCTCCAAGGCTTTAAAAAGGGTATGCAGTCTCTCTCACTGACATTAATATCTGAGAAATATAATGTTAGTAATGCAGATTACCAAAGACGCGAACTGAAAATACTTGTGTCTTGTACCCAAGGGCTTTTCATACTTCTAGCTGAACCCGTACAGTTATATTGAATACATGCACTATCGTTTTCTTTGGTGTCTCTAGGTACGTCCACCAAGATGTAGCTCTCAGATCGAAGACTCAGCTGTAAAGACGAGGTGGTTTTACTCCAGCATCCTATTTTATAAGTATCCCCATCACTGTCGTATTGCTTCACTATACTACAGTGTTGGTGAATTCATTCATTGAATTCTGATTAATGCAAGCAGAAACATCACATAATGGTAAACCACACCCGAGATAGGCCACGGCCTTATATAACTATGGGATTCCTCTGCAGGTTGAAAGCCATTTTCCTTTTTAAACGAGATCTAATAAGATCTTCTCACAAACAATCAGCTATCAAATATAACTTCAGAATAGAAATTTCACAAAATACCACTCGCTAAATAAAACTCAGTCTTATCAGTATGAGATTCCACTAAGAGTTAGTAGCCAAGCGTTGGAGAAGTAACACAATTTTCTCACAAACAAAAAGCAATAAAATGTAATTTCAGAATGGAAAACTCTCTAAATAAATTTCGTTCTATACAGAGTTTCAGATCTCGTTTCTACGTCAAAGTCTTTCAATTGCACTTGAAAGGGGATAATTTCATATTTTAGCAATATCTTCTGTTTATGCCAATTTAACTTTTTATACCTTCTTTGGTTCTGATACTGAAATGTTAAAGACTAGCAGTGTATTTATTATAAACTACTTATGTAACTATACCACAGAACTAATTACGAATTCAATGACCTAGTCGTATATTATGTTACGCAGAACATAGTTGAATATTTTGTTTTTTTTTTTGAAATTTTTTGTTTGCACTAATATGTCCTGAAATGAAATTTCTTGCTACTTTATTACTCGTGCAGAAATTTATCTATAATCATACATTTAAGGAAATACTTTTCTTCTTTGGGTGAAGTTTAATAATTCACCTCTTTCCTATATATCTGGAACATTCACAAATTAAATAATAATAATAATAATATGTATCATGACTTTCAATATATTTTATAAATTAATATATAAGTTTCTTCGAAACAATTCGTTTAAAAAAAACGTTTTTTTTTAAATAAACTAATTTAAAAAAATGTTTTAAGGCAAATATATGAAAAAAACATTTAATTAAAAAAATTATTTAATGTACTTTTCTTCGTCAATTAATTGTTTAAGTAGTTTTATGATAACTAAGTAATTTTTAAATTCATAATATTCATTTCAAATATTATAAATTCTCGTTTAATCATCTTTTCTCTAATATTTCACTGTTCCTAGAAATGTGGAAATAAAATAAACAGTACATTGAGGAGATGCATAAGGGTGTTTATTTCCACGTCAGTTAAAATAAGTATCCGAACTTGCAATCTTTCTTTTTTTCACCTCGAAGGGATTTATGACCCTTGTTTACACTTGCGTTCCTTACTTTCCCAATATTGAAACGTTTCATTCGAATTTGGGATCCAGGGTATTACAATGTGCATGCATGGATCTGAACTTTAATTAAGATTCTAGAAAATTCTCGTTCTGTTGTTAAAATTCTGCGGCGTAATAAATTCTTCTCTTCTTTTTTTATTATTCTTATTCTCCCTACAATGTAGGATGTCTTTTTTCCGTCTTTTCTCCTTCCAAACACCGTCATAAAATATTTGAAGCATTTAATTTTAACATGGTATTATTTCGCACTACCTCGATTTTCCTTGAAATGAGAAAAAAATGGCTTTTTTGTGTTTTTATTGTCTTTAACGGAGAGAAGATTTCTATTGTGGTCGTGACATATTGTTATTGATATTTAGAGAGAAAAAAGTAAAAGTGTTAGACTGCACATAATACAGGATTTCCAAGGTACATATTGCATAATTTTAAACAGTAATCAATCACGGAAAAACTCGCGAATTTCTCAATCCTTCTTGTGTGTTTGTTAACTTTATAAATAAGACAATAACTGTGATTAAAATATTTTTAATATTTTTTTTAAAAAAATCTTAACAAAATTCAAAACAAGAAGTATATTTAGAATATAACTTCTTAGAATTATTATAAATATTTACTTTTGTGAGAATATGCATACAATTTTGCAAAATTCAATACTTTTTTTTTGTAAAAGACAAATAATATATTAGTTAGGAAAAAACAGCCGTATGCATTTTTAAGTTAAAATAATCCAGATGATATGTTTTTTAAAAAAAATATTCGCTCATAATTTAAAATTCGCTTAAAAATCTTTTTCGAATTTGATTTTTTTTGTTGAAAAATTGAAAAACGTTGTATATCAGTTCATTGACAATTTTTAAGCATGTATTCTCTTTAGCTTCTCTTTAGAATGCAAAAAATACCTACGATTTTTATTTGATTGAAAAATGACTTTTAGTAAAATATGATTACTTGGAAATACATGTATTAAAATGAAACATAATATTAATTTAGTATATGCTTCATTATCCATATATATGAATAATTACATTTAAAACACCAAAATCTTGTTATGTTTACTCTAAAGAAAAAACGGATAGATTTTCTGTCATTTTGAAGTGTATTGCTTTTGCATAAACAATTCATGATTCGAAATAAGAGAATCTTTGTGTAAAATTCTTTCAATTTAGAAGTAATATAATAATATTAAATAATAAAATATTAAGAACATATCATATATGAATACATAGAACTTGAAGTAATTTGAAACTGGATTTCAAATAATTCTTACTAATTGTTATTAATATATTAATTGTGTTTATTGCCACCTTCCATCGACCAAATCATCCTCTATTATTGATGGTCCTTGTAATTTTGAGCAATGGTCAGTCAGCACTTTTCCCAAACTTCCATGAAATACCACATCGTGATCCAGAAAGATTTAAATAGCAGCACCCTTTCTATACAGCAGGGCACTCAGAACAGAACGTATTAAAATGCACAAAGTTTTTTATGAACTTACACACCTCTGACCAATTCATTTTTCTTAAATTATCCGATTGCGTTGTAACCGTGATTTTAAAAAAGCGCATGAATGAATAATTTTCATGATATTTAGTGTCACTTAGATTAAAATAAATGTATGCAATTGCTTTAAGAACATTTTGGAAAAAAGAATTATTTAAATACCATATTTCGGCCAAAAATGAACTTTGAATAACATTTTTTCAAAATGTGTTTCTTTCATGAAAAATGCTTCTAGTATAATAATATTTTGCCTGTATACAGCTCAGACCTCTGATTAACTATGATTTTTTGAAAACATTACATTATTTTCAGAGTTAAAACCAATTGAAATAATTATTGGCGTTCTTTTCATAAATTTATCCCATGTGTTGTCACAAAACATGGATAAAACGACTTCTAAGTTATATATTTCAAGAATTCTAGTTGAGCCTCTGTACAGAGGTCTGAGCTATATACAGGCAAAATATTATTATATTAGAAGCAGTTTTCCCAAAAGTAGAACATTCTGAAAAAAGGTTATTCGAAGTCAACTTTTTGCCGAAATATTGTATTTAAATAATTTTTTTTGTCAAAATGTCCTTTAAACAATTTTTATCCATGCATTCTAATCTAAGTGACACTAGATATCATAAATATTTTCCATTTATATGCTTTTGCAAAATCACGGTTCCGAACGTAGTCGGATACCTTAAATCTACTTTTATGGTTAGAGTTCCTTTCCAAACACTGTCAATGAACTAACGTATTCGGTGAATAACCTATGCTTTCTTTGAAATAACGTTTTTTTATGATTTTACTGATATTATTTTGTGTTTCAGGAAATATAAATGCATTTTCATGGGGCCAAACATTTTCTCGTTGCATGCTAATATATTTCTTCTTTTTTTAATCCTTTTTTAATTGAAAAAATACTTTCTTAGTTGGAGTCTGTAATTTCTAAAATGTGCAACTATTTTACAATTAACTGAGTTTTTTGTCAAATTACCATCATTATATCTTCTTATTAATTTGGGTCTTAATATATAAGTTATTTAACACTAGAGCGTCCGGTGTTTCAATGATCCTTACACGTCAACCAGTATCGTTTCGACACACCGCAATTCAAAATATATAAAATAATTGTAATAACTAAATCATTGCAGGACTACTATTCAGTAGGCCTTAGGTTTTAAGATTTTTTAATATTATATCATGTAATTATCATCTAGTATTGCCATTTATATCATAAGAAACGGACTATGATATTATGTTTCGTGAAGCCTTTTGGATTACTGCTTCGATTCACAAACTTCACATCGCAAATCTGCCAGGAACCTTATTTTTATGCTTTATCTAATTTGCGCAATCCCTTACGATATGCATATCATGATTTAATAGAATATTATCAATTTCATCTGCACTTTATTTCGATTCTTAGCAGTTACTGTCACTAAATCTTATGTCTTCATTGAAGTTGAGAATTGAATTTTGATCAATGTAATTTATAAATGCTTCTTCCCACTATGAATATTCATGCAATTTTGGAAACAGATTACTTTTTTTTAACATATTTTGACAGATCTAACAGTTATTTGAATTCCATAGATGGCTGAAGACCAACCTCTTTATTTTACCAGCAAAAATATCGAGTATGATTGCGTATTTTTCACTGAATATGGAAATTTGAAATTTGCTTTTTTTTTCTTTTATATCGCTTCGGCTTCATCTAGGCGGCTCAGTTTGCTTTCATTTGATCAATACACGCTGATTGTAAGATTTCAAATACAATCCAGCACGAAGTTGGAGAAAAAAGTAAAAAAAAATGCATCCGTGGATCACTGGCGCAAATTGAAATAACACTAAGTTCTTCTATTTTGCTTTTGTGCTTGGGTAGACATTGAAATAACACCGTTTTCGTTTTTTGTGTGTGTTGTGTTATTCTTTGTAATAAAACTTCGGCATACGAAATGTAAACGGCATTAGTATTCAAATGAAGGATTTGCTGAAGTATTCTTCCGATTTCGTTTCTAGAATATTTCCTGAATTGTTAGATCTGGGAACTATTGATTAGGTTCAGCTGTGGAAAAGAGCGGAAAAGGAAATAATATGTTGGATGTTAGAAACAATTCTCACACGTTTGCGCATTAAAGTATGGCAAGGCTCAGGGCTATAGTTTGAAATATGCTGAATCGACGGATTTTTAAACTACGTGAACTTCATAGAAATAGTGATTGAAAGCATCAAAAACAATACTTCTAGAAAAACAGTTGGATAAAATATGACAGTGAAAAATGAAAAATGACCTGATTTTTAAAAGAATTTCAGCAGTATTTGAGCTATTTGGCTTACATATAATACAATATTCTAGGCTAATACATAGGTATATATTTATAAAGGAAAATGCACAGGTTCTCGAAATCAGAGGATTCATGCCAAACAGAGCTGATGTGATCGCCGTTTCACTCAGAATAGAGACTATTCAACAAAAAATGTTTTGGTCAAAGTGTTACATAAAATAAGAGGGTTTTTACCACAATACTTGCTGAAATAAATATATTTACACCAATGTAAGATATATATGGAAGTTCAAATTCACCCATGAATAATTTTTTATGGTTCATAAATGTAATAAAATTCTGATAGAAAATGTTTTAAAATGTTGAAAGGTTGGAAATTTACCAGGTTTTCCCTTAGTTTGACATTTAATGGTCCATCAACCTATATTAAAAATTAATTACATATAAGTTCTTCTCTTTTATATATACCTTATTTACTAAATCTTAATATGCATTTTAATTTCAGATTTGAAAATATTTGTTTCTCGTGTGAGACAAGAGTCATATTTAATGTTAACATTTATGGATTAATATGTATATCTAAAACTGATAAATGCTGTTCCAAGTTGTACAATTCGTCTTATAAATCAAATAGACAATAATACGGGAGAAGGTAAAATTCATATGCATTACTTGCCATAAAATGAGACGGAATTTTCTCATTTAATTGGTAGTTTATTGAAAGCATTATTTGAAGATACATGTGCTCTATTCGAGAACCGAACTTACGTTATTGAACATTGACCACAAGAGAAGGGTGCACCTCAGCAAGTAACCTTATTTTTTAACATCCGTACTACACTAGTATTGTAACATCCTCGTGGACGTGGGTGTTAGGGAGTTAAAGTAAAGATAAGCCATAATAATTAAAACACACTTTATTTATCAATTTCATTTAATAACACAAGACAACGAAAGGGGGAAATTGCGCTTAAAATCCGAGAAGCAACTACGTTGGATTAATTTAATTATCATATAAATAAACACACTTATCTTAATATGGGAGCGCTATTGACTCTCCAATGCTTGGATTATTTTTAGATAACTTGACTAACAATACGAGCTCGGGTCGCTATCTTTTTCCCGCGTCAATATCCACCTTCAATCAACTTTGTCTACTCTACTTCAAACACTTAAGTAGAAGTTCTAATTTGGATAAATCCCGTCTTCTTCACTGATAGAGTTTTTCAACTAAAATCTAAGTTATAAAGATTAATTTTACCCGAGAGGTTTATTACTGGATGCGCGGATAGAACCGTTACTGCATGAAACACGCTTTGAGAATCTACATGTTTATGGACATTAGTGCTGTACTCGGTGTTTCTTAACGCAGTGCTTCTCAAACTTTCAATATACGCGACCCACTATTCAATAATCTTTTTCTTCGCGCCCCCTCCATACAATCACAATGTATTCAATTAAATAATATTATACTTTGACACTAAAGCTACAATACGACTTTACAATTTTATGTGCCACCGATGTATAAAAACATCTGGCTCACCCAAAGCATTAATTTTCTGGACGTATATATACGTCTTTCCAAAGTACGATCTTTTCTATGCAGTGCTATACATAAAATTATTCCGACGGCTTAGGAATGATGTAAAATAACTTTGATAGTGTTTGCGAAGGATTTATCTATTTCAGAGGATTTGCTTATTTATTTATTTTCTCCCCCTCAAAAAAAAACATCAAAATATAATCGTCTACGTGGCAATCGGTAAAATTTGGGAGCGAATCACGTAACTCTTAATCGGCAGTTAAAAAATTAACTATAACAGTACAAATTATCAAAATAGGTGTTAATACAAGCCCACATGGTCACTGTTAAGTATAAAATTTGTTCTTAACTCAATAATAATAAGATTAATAATAAGATATAATAATAATACTAATAATAATAATATTAAATTAATAATAACATATACATTGCACAGTACTGTTACATTTATAAGTGTTTTATATCAGTGTAAATATGTATTCTATATTTTATTATATCACAAAGTATTTTATTTGTTTACATTCAGTAAATTAATAATTTAAAGTAACATTTTGTTTACGGCTTTTAAATATGCTCACGCACCCCCCAAGGAGACACCCCACACTGTGAGAAGCGCGGTTTTAGTGGCGTGAATTAATGTTTATTTACTTCATACTATATAAAACAATACGAGAAGTATTGGAGACGGATTTCGTAATTTTGAATTCTGGTTAATGAGTACCTTAGTGACAACAGAAGTCGAAACAGCTTGCAACGAACTCATGTCTATGACTATTCGGGTACTGTGTCATCGATAATTATCAAAATCTCTAGTTTAATCAAATTTTATATATTTTAAACAATTAGTGTAGATGAATTAGATAGAAAAACTCAGTTACCTGAAGTCAAATAAAAATATAAATATACCTTAAGGTTAATTGGGTTGCTCTCCATCATGCTGTATCTGCAAGTTTTACATTCCCATATACTATCTCATAGAATTACAAAATGCTCTATTTCAGGTATAGAAATCTTTTACATACTCATGCATTATAAACTTTGTATGCATATGCGGAGAATTGCATATCATATAAATCCCAGTTTTTTTTATCTAAATACCATTAATGATTCCAAAACTCTTCATCTTATAACTTACTAGTATTGATATTTGTTTTGTCGTAGATATTCTTTGTTTCGTTTTTTTTTCAAGCAAACATATTTTCCACTTTCCATGTATTCGCCAAGGCAATCAAAGCTGTTATTGTCGAGTCTTTTCGCATTTCACTGCTATGTACTCAACTTTTGATAATCGGTATATAAGAGGGTTTTTTATGGGGGTTGAAAGCTTTGAGAAAACTGGATGTTTAGCACAATCCACCAATAACTAACTGTTAGTTTGTTTCATTACTCTCACTAGTTTTTAATCATTCTTTCTATTCATAAACATTTAAAATATATAAAAAAAATGATCAATTTTTATATATTATGCGGTATATTTAGAAAAATACACAAATGAGCTATCTGAAACGAAAATTAGTAAATTCAATGCATTTGTTGTTCCAGAATACAAAATGACAGCAATTAACCTTATTAAGCATGCAATTTATTTTATGTGATACTCTAATTCAAAATTATAATTTATTTTCTATCTCAAAATGTACACATAATTTTTAGATACTCAATTTTAAGTTTAGGTTACTGCATAGCCCTATTTTAGTGTTATCCATGCATTCCTTCTAGTGTAAACAAAGTACGAAAATACCTTTCTTCGCTCTTGATTCCTGTGGATACGCGGTTGTCATTCTCGACTGGTTTTGACAGGTCTGATTGAGAGGTGCATTGTAACTCCACGGGAGTCTTACCAACGAAATATCTCTTTTTGAAAAATGAAGCCGATTCATGCACCATATACATGCAGAATACGAGTTTTTCACGCATTTCAAAAAAAGGCTCTTGATGTTTTTCAAAATATAAAACCTGAAAGCTGCACTTTGGCGATATGCCGGTTTTTGAAATGAGTTTTGGTCAGTTTTTCGATCGATCGGGAGATCAAGTTGCTTTTATCCCTAATGGTGTTTTCTGAGGCTTCAAGCTTCAGAGAAAAATTGAATTTTAAATATGATGGAATGAGATTCTGATTTTTTTGACATTTAAATTGAACATGTGTATGTAAACTGAGTGTGGCTTTACTTCTGTCTAAAAATATTTCTGATATAATTTAAATATTATTATTGTCAAAAGTAAATACGGTTTTACTCACTTTATAATGTTTCCATTAATCAATATATCTGTTTCTTCTTCAATATATTTTTAATTGGTGAATAATGAATAACTGTCAATATGTTCCTTTCACTTCAGTTATTTTAATTAAAAAATATCTGATAAATATAAAAATTAAATAAAATATAATTTATTTTTCTTGCAATATTTGAAACGTGTTATATATTTTCTCTCTCATTTTAGTTCTTTATTAAGTTTATATAGCTTAATTTGAGATCTAAACATCCCGGGGCTATTTACACGAATGGGTCACTTTACATTTATCTTTAAATTTTGCAATATTGGTGGCGAATTTATAAACATATTTTCTGTCCTTCTTCAAACATATGTCAAAGTATATTTAAGAAATAATTTTCTTATTTAATACAAAGCAATTGAGTGTCATTTACAACTAATTTTTCTTGAAGTACAAAGGAAGATAAAGATCTTTCTCAAACCAATTAGTTTGACGATAATTCAAACTAGCATTTACAAATATTTACTAGTAGTTAGAAGGAACTTTTTTTAAACTCCCAGAACTTAATCTAAGAAGGTGGTTGTGCTCGATGGTAATTGGCTGTGACGTTTCTGAGCTCTGTCTCTCTATCAGACTACTGATTTTTTCCTTGTGGGCCATCTTCATCATACTTCAAGAACAAAAATCGATTGGGAACTACATTCTGGACGTCATTTATTAACGTTGGTTGATGAACGGAGCTGTCAGCTGATGGTCCCGCTATCATGATTAAAGTCCTCATTTTTTTCTTTTGCGATGAAACCGTCAAATTGTTGGGAATACTTTTCACACAACCAAACTTACCGCTTACCAAATGAAAGAAAGTTCTGAGTAATTATTGCTGATGCGCTCCTTTCAGTAAATTTTTATTGTTAACATGGAAGAGTAATTCTTTGATTTTGACAAAGAACTGATTGATATGTTTCTCAACAAAGTGTTTTATTTTTCAAATTGTAATTTTTTTCGGGCGGAATTTAAATCCATTAATTATATGTTTATGTAGCTGAAGTAAGTCATTTTTTTTTCTCGTTTTACTAGTAACTGCATATATGTGTTGCTAACATAAAGCCGCTTTTTCGAATATTATAATTGTTACAAATATTTTGACTATATTGTTGTATATATAGGATGCGGTTAGTTGTTGCTTTTTTTAATACATTCCTTCAAAATATAAATATGCTTTGCACATGTTGCAGTTGCAATTTTTGTTAAAACTCCCGTAAAATAAAATAAGCAAGAAAATTATTTTCTAAAATTTTTCAATACATTATGAATATCTGTTACAAGATCGATATTTTTAAAAGATAAGAAAAATAATTTATAAAAAGTGTTTTTTTTTCCAGGTATAGAAGTTTAAGTTGGTATTACGTTCCAAGATGGTGACCGATTTAACAGCTGTCAAGTGATTAATTCTCAGTTTGGTTTGGCAATTCATCAAAACGATAATCAAGCAAGGCGTGAATTCGTCGAATGGGCCCAAAACGATATTGCCGTTGTTCCCGATTTTCATAAGCGAATTTTGTTTAGCGATCAAGTGCACTTCTGGTTGAATGACCACGTCAACAAACAAAACTGCCGCATTTGGAGTGAAGCTAATCCACAAGTTTATGTCGAAACACCGCTACATCCAGAAACACTGACTGTTTGGTGTGCTTTATGGGCTGGTGGATTCATTGGTCCGTACTTCTTCAAAAACGATGAAGACCACAACGTTACAGTCAATGGTGATCGGTATAGAGCCATGATTACTAACTTTGTATTCCTGAATTGAACAATCATGATGTCCAGGAGCAGTGGTTCCAACAAGACGGCACAACATGTCACACAGCTCGTGCCACAATCGATTTATTGAAAGACACGTTTGATGACCGCCTAATTTCACGTTTTGGACCTGTGAATTGGCCTCCAAGATCTTGTGAATTAACACCGCTAAACTATTTTCTGTGGGACTATGTAAATTCATTGGTCTATGCGGATACGCCACAAACGCTTGACCATTTGGAAGACAAAATTCGCCGTGTTATTGCCGATATACGGCCACAAATGTTGGAAAAAGTCATCGAAAATTGGCCGTCCAGATTGGACTACATCCGAGTCAGCCGTGACAGTCCTATGCCAGAAATCATATTTAAAATGTAATGCCACAAGTTTATTTTCGAATAAAAAACATTTCATGTCAATCGAATAATACATCGTTGTTTTATTGCAATTTAAAGTTCTATACCTCTAAAAAACACCCTTTAGCATCTTACAGAAAAAGTAACAACACACATAAACTTAATAATGTGGATACAATTTCAGTATTCTTCTTCGATTATTTTTTCGTTTGTTTTTTACATGTTTGAGAATGATGCATATTTTTATGAGTGATTTTAATTTAATATTTATAATTATATTGTGTTTTTTAACATTATTTTTTTTCTTGAAAAGTACAGCAACAGAGATTATGATACCAAACTTTTTTTTTAGATATGAATAACTATTTGTCTAATTTTTTAACACAAGTTTAAAGGAATTTCTTTTTTAATTAATGCCACATTACTCTTCACCGAGTCTAGTAGAATGCAAGTATAGTTTAATCCGTTTCTTTTCTAAATTTTACTTGTAAAAAATAACAAATTTCAATACCACCGCATAGTAATTCGAATATACTAAAACGATTGTATAAGCAATTGTTAATAAAATAAAATATGTTGATAAATTATCATATAATATATTCCTATGTCTAATGTGTTTGGTTTCCATTTATCTCATTATCATTTCGTTTTTATCAATGGAATAAATAAGAATTATATTTAAATACAAAAAGAAACATATATTTATGCCTTAAAAGTTTCTTGAACTTCATCAGTAAAAGTAACGCAAAATTGAAAAAAAAGAGTAGTTCACGTAGCTTGTTTAGTAATTTATGAAATATCTGTAAATAATATAACGTGCCAATAAATATTAAAATGTGTGTCTATTTGAAGCATTATTCACTGATTTAAGGGGAATTCATTTTTCCGTTTTCTAAGAATATGCATTATTCTAAGCGAAAAAATATATTTCCTCTCATTTTATTATTAAATTTAAAATTCAAAATATCTTTCTAAAAATCGAAAAAAATGCTTTCAAATATATAATAGATTTTGCAAATGAATGTACATGTAAAAGTAGTTAATACTTTAGATATTTCTCCACACTGATCTTTGAAATAAGTGCATAATACATTTTCTGAAATGCGGAAATTCCATATCAGAAAGAGCAAAGCATCATGGTGTTTACGTCATTACCATGCACATTAAAATTACTTTCAAGTTGATAAATAGATTATGAAGCGTTTCATTCAACACCCGGAAATACTTTTGCAATTAAAAATTTGTCAACTGATTTCATTCTTTCTAAAGTATCTAGATAATTATTACTATAAATATTTTATGTGCTCAACAGTTATATATATTATAATATCAAACATAGGGATAAATATTTTTCATACTTGTGTGCATATCTATATACATTTTTGCTTAAATATATGCAAGGTAATTAGCTAGCAGACCGACAAGATTGTAGGGTGTGCAAGAAGTACAGAGATGACTCAGAATCATACATGATCGTAAATGACTTAGTTGCCAGCTATGGTGCTAAAAAGTAGAGGAAAGAAACAGAAAAGCCAACAATAACAAAGCAGAATATACATTTTATTGAAAAAATTAAAAAAAAAAAAGTAGACGAAATTGTTAGTAAAAGTCAGAAGTGACAGAAGCGCTGAACTTAATTCCTTACGTTCTGGAAGATTAATGGCATGTCACGTATCCAACTGGAAGCTACAGGTATTCAAACGATGAGTTCTTGTACTGAATAACGAACGTCTTGAACACCAAAAAGATCAAGTTAGCTTATTAAAGAACCAGTCTCTCATAATATTATGTTTACACTCTCCAAGGAAAACACCTGTTTGTGTAACGTCCTTGATACAACCACCAAATGGCTTAACCATTACAATCCGCATTTCAATGTATTATAAGCATGGTGGCCGTTCTTTATTTGAATACTTCATAATACTATCTTGTGAAAACGAATCGCAAATGACAACCACCATCAAGATTGGTGCCTACAAAATCTTCCGCTCAGCACCATCTACCACAAAATTGTCGGTTGGAATCTTCCACATCGTCAAGAAATCCATTCAGCGTCGCTGTTAGCTTTACTGATGGCATCTGGTCATAAATTCAATCACCTATCGTAGTACGCCAAAGTACGTTTAATAAAATGTTTTGTGTATCATTAACGTGTTTTTGTTTCTGTTGTTTTTCTCTTGTTCCTTGCTCCAAAGCTCCCAACACCATCATTTACGACTCTGCATTCATATGTGATCCCTTGTCTCCACGTAACCTCTTCACAAGCTACAAGTTTAAGTCTTGTCGCAAATCACCCTGTATATATTTTTGCAAGTGTTTTCTTACGAGGTTTGACTACAGCGCTAGTACCCAGCGCTGAATCAGGCGAAGTCGGCAACACTTCTATACAAGATGTCATCGTCTTCCCTTGTTGTCATTGAAGTGCTGCAGAACGTTCAACCGAACAGTCCCATTGTTTATCTACACCAAGGAAGAAATGAGGGCAGTGATTCACTTTTTATTTTTGGATGGTGTAAAAAATTCGTAATTGGCCACAGACAAGGTAATTATGGTGGCAGTTGTTTATTGAGAAGTAAGATCAATGAATGATTATAGACAGGGAAAATCTTATTTATGTGATGACGAGAGGTTAGGCAGTTTATCAACGTCAGCCACTAAAGACAATGTACAAGTTTTTGAGATTATAGTGATGGAAATGATGGCTAGTTTCCAGACCAAGTTTCACACCTTCCTAAAACAAAAAGCGATTCACTGCTCTCCTGTCCTCATTGGTGCAGATCGACAATGGAGCTCCCTTGTCGAACAGTTTGTTACACTCCATTGACTGCAAGGGAAATCGATTGATACTTTGAACATAAGTGTAGTTGACTACCCCTTACCCAGCCTAGGTACTAGCGCTGTTGTTTAACCTCCAAAAAATATTGCTGAAGTCCATTAACATTTTATGAATATGATCAAACCAGCCATTTTTTTAACAAACTGTTTTCTTTATTGCGAATGAAATGAGCAATTTCTTAAATAAGATAAAATGAATCAATACAAGTTTTTTTTTATGTATACATGTATATACAGAACGACCTATGCTTGAAGAGTATCAAAATAACATTAAAATAATTTAAGCATATGTAGATCTATCTATGAAATATTAACGCATCCAACCATTTTTTAATAAAATATGTTTGTATTGATAGGTTATACATAATGAAAAATTACTTTTTTTGCTTTTGTAATTAAATTTTTTGAACTATTCAAACACCTGCCTTAAGTTTTTCCAATAAAAGAAATTTCGCGAAAAAAGAGTTTATTGAAAATCCCATGACAAAAAATGCAATAAAAACATTTCTTTTCTAATTCTTATTAAGAAGGAGAGTGTACTTCAGTGTTAGAAGAAAATGCCTCGTCAGTCTGACCCATTAACTAAATTGAATGTTTACCAAAGTAAAGCATCTGTAAACCCTTTGGAAAATTCCGTAAGTAGATATACTTTAGCATTATAAAAAAGACTCTTCAAAGAAATATAAAATTGAATTTAGAAGACCTATATGTTGTTTTTATTTTTATTTTTTTACTCCTTTATTTGTTATTTTTTCATCGGAACATTCATTCCAAAATTACAAAAACGTAAAGCTTATTTAATCATCAGCCTTTCAAAGTAGATTTTTCAACAAAGAATATAATGGAAAGAAAAGTGTGCCGCTTTAGTTATAGAATAAAAATGAAAATAATTCCATAAGAATATAAATCGATGTAATTCATTAATCTCTCTCTCTCAGAATGTTTATAAAATACTTTAAGCCATACTCTGGTATGCGATTTTACAAAGGAATTAAAGGACATAAATGTGTTTCACAAAATTGTCAAATTTAAGCGTATAATCATAATTTTTTATCGATAAGAATATAAATTTAAAAAAAAATATTTCCATTATAATGAAAAAATTACTGAAGATAATTTATTTAAGTAGACATTTTCTTAAAAGGATAATTCAACAAGAAATAGATATTACCGCTATGCTACAAGAACGGCATGATCTACTACCCATAACATAAAAATATTATTATTTGTAACATAAACACTCAAATGTTATTTTATAAAGTAAATTTTTCACTCAAATAAAATTCTTAGCTATCAAAATATTAAGGAAGTATATTCCATATTTATGGTATTATCACTGGTTTTTAAAGTTTTTAAATGCATTTTAATGAAACAAAATCGGATGCTATAGCCCACCACAGGCAAGAAATTTTACAACTTAACCATGATTTAAAAAAGGGATATACGAGAACAATGTTTTCATGAAAACCAATTAATCCGATGCATAAGTATTAGATGCAAGTAGTTTTGATCGTGATTTGTTTCTAATAAGTAGTAAATAAAGTAGTGTTAAATTATTTTAGGGCTTGTTTTACATAACTCAAACTACATTTCTATGTTTTTAATAAAAATCTATTAAAGCATTGTTATGCAAGGTAATTAATTAAATTTATTTATTAATATTTTATAAGTATTTATTCAAATAATAAATATTTCAATGAACGCAACATTATTTTTAAAAAATATATTTTAGATAAAAACATTTCTACATTTACTCATTTCTAATTATAGTATGTTTATTATTGTATTATAGGAAATAAACTATAAACCTAACTGCGAGTTAAAGATGAAATGCTTGGGATATTTTTTTTCTAAGATACATGAGAAATAAATATTGAGACATGATTTATTTTTGTAAGAAATTCCAAAATGGAAGTTAAAGCATCTGGGCTAAAATTTCAAAGAATAATGAACAACTTAACTCATGCGAAAATATTAAATATTATGACAAATATTTGTACTCTTCTAGTCGAATGCTATTATTGTAGGCAATTTGAAATTGAAAAACATGTCAAATTCCTGCTTATTAAAAATAAAACATGATAAAGAAAACAATTATCTTTAAATATTCTATGCCATGTTTCATCATAATAGCGTCAATTATGGCATAAAATAACCATTTCTGTTTCGCTGCTTTTCTTGGTAAGGTAATTTGTTGATCAAGGTCATGGACTCCTGGCAGGTGCACTGTGAGTTTCACTCGGGTGCCGCTGAGCACACGCTGTGTAGAAGGGCCCACTACGTGTCAAATATGCTCATACAGTCCCCGATTCATCTGTCATGGAAGTTCGGAGAGAGGTCTTACAGTTCAGGTGTCGACCTCGTCACTTGACCATTGCTCAGAATTACGTTGTGCGTCCCGAAAAACCCTCACAAAGCTGTACAGTGAGACGTTGATATTACTCTCATCCAATCACTCGCTTCATTGTTTGTTAATCACACACAGGAATAAAAACTGACTGAAAATATTCAAAGATACAAACGGTTTGAACTCAGTGGCGTAACAGCACATGAGGGCAAATGTCTGCAGTGTTTATCTCAGTTAACATGGCTTTAGGCGTAGGGGTGTATGTGCAGATGTTTCGGTTAAAAGGTTGGTTTGAAATGAAATCACTAGTGTTCTGTTCCCAAGCAAGCTTGATACTCCTTTATTGATCCATTGAAGAGTTGAAAGGTTGAATTGACCTTGCCCAGCCAAGCATTTGAACCCCAGACCTGGAAGTGCGTTGCACTACTACTCAACAACTGTGCTGCCTTCATAGGTACGACTTAGATAAACTGAATTTTATCAATATGTGATTTTTCTTAATCTCACTTTTTTTGGAATTGAAGTATGTTTCAACAAAATTGTTTTATTCAAGAAGTTATCTTTGAAACATGAATGAACTATATTGGTTTTTGTGGTAGCTTGGTGATCAGGTCAGAGCATTGAGGATTGCATGCCATGAGTTCGAGCCCAATACCGCTGAAAATCTTGTGTAAAGGGGACCGATGCATGTTAAATATGTCGAAGCTCAAATGTCCTTCGCTGTTATGATGTGATGTAGCGTGTACCAGCTCAGTTGTAGTCTTTGTCACTTCAAAATTACGAAGTCTGAAACCAATGACCCTTGTACAGCGTAACTCTCACCCATTCAAAGAAATTCAAAATAATATAAATATTAGATATTGGTTATGAACATTAATGTTAAATTTAGAGTAAAATACCGTTTTCGCTGTTTAAATCTGACATTGTTACAAAACAAAATAGTTTTACTAAAGCATTCCACTAAATTTGAGGAAATTTGAAACATAAATTTACAAAACATATAAAATTTAAAGTAAACAATGTTGTTCACAAACATTCAATGGTTCTCTCATTTTATAAGTAAGTATGTATTGAGGAGTGAGGATATATAAGACGCAGGTCCGAAACTATTGTTACATGCTTTGAGTACCAGGCATTCTCTTTGAATGAAAAGAAGCATATTCTGAGAGGCGTTGCCAAGGAAAGGAAATTGCTTTAAGTGACTTACAAGTTCTTTTCACATCCGTCATTTTCAATAAAAGTTGCCGTTTATGGGTTGTCTACGAAAGGGTGCTATTAAGAAACTATATTTTCCTCGAAACTTCCGTTGCGGCCTGCCTTTTGGTCTTTGTTCTACTGTTGAGAAACTGACATTGACAAACGAGTTTTTAGAATATGCTCCTTTTTTTTTAAGATTGAATAGAGGCTCCGATGAAAGCCCTAAAACATAGCATATGAAAAGACAATTTTTCAGCTTAGTCATTGAATAATGTGTCATGGATTTCCATAACATTTCAAATGGCATTTCGCAACTTTAAAGTTTTCCTTGATCTCATGTGTTTAGAGTTTTCTTTTCCTATGTTGTCAGAATGTGTGACGTATAAAAGCTTTTTTTCTTTATCATACTTCCCATATGTCCTCCTACATATTTATGTTTCTTTTTAATACATATATTTTGAGCAAAAAATAGGTATACTTTATGAAAATCGTAGATGTATGTTAGAGAATAATTTTTATACGAAGTTATCAAAATCGCATTATGTTATATTGTAATGTTTGTAAAGAGAAAAGCATTTTTTTCAGAATTTTATAAAATTAAAGGTATATATACACACACACATTCTCGAAACTATGTATAGATACAAATGAATTCAAAAAATTTTGAAATGAAAAATATGTTTCTGCAACTTTTTTTTTTTAATTTTGGAGATGAATCGAAATAATACTGAATATAACGGATATAAATTGAATAATACTAACATAATCCATGGTTACTACATCCTACATATTTTTTTTGCAACACTTTCATAAAAAATATGATTTATTTAAAAAAAATAATGATTTTTCCGTAAAACTTTTTATTGTCTAGTAGTATAAGTAGTTAGTATTTTGACGACAATAATTCTTGGTCTTTCAGGGATTGCAAATCCATTCTGAAACATCTTAAGTCTGATAAATTTAATTTTAAAAGAAAATCAATAAATATATAAAAAGAGAAATATAAAATATAAAAATACTCTAATATAATTTAAAATTTGAAAAAAATTATAATACTAGTTTTTATTCTCTTTTTATATAACTCTCCTCAAATTATAAATCTAAAATTTTTTTAAGTAAAGATTGGAAATACATAAATATGTCAGAAAATATGAATTATTTTTCTTATTACACAATTTACTTTTTCTTTCAAAAGTACAAACTAATTTTAATATTCGCTCTAAAAGCATTTATTTCTCAAATATTTAAAATAAGCGAAATTATACCAAATACTTTAATGAAACATTTACTGAATACAAAATTAATTCTTAGTAAAATATAAAAGCTTACTTGTACAAAGCACTAATTGTTCTGAAGAAAACGAAAAAAGAATAAGTACTTTTTAAGAAGAATAAATAATAAGTTGATAAAAAAGCATTAATTATTTATTTAAATTTCTGACATAAATCATATTAAACTAATTTTTACTTATTGATGTTGTAGATATTTTATTCCATGGATATTTTCATTTTACGAATTAATAATTTTAACAGATATTCACAAATATGTTTAAAAGACAATTAAATGATTACCCAAAATTATGTCTCAAAATAATTTTCTGTAATTAACAAAGTGATATAAACATGTAATTATTATTGCACGTGAAATAAGTTTTAATAATGGTTTTACATGTAAATTTATTATATTTAAAATAAGTTTTTACAGCATATTTAATAGTTTAAGACACAGAAAAAAATATTTTAAGAAATGACAAGTGTTTTAAATCATCAGGAGATGATTTTAATTTTGCTAAGAATTGCTAATTTTACTTTTGAGAGAGAAACCAAATCAAAGAGCATATATCCATTCTATGAAAGTTCTAGAACCCAAAGATATTTTTTGTTCTGTCGAATGTAGCTTTGCCGGGGGGGGGGAAATAACAAATTAAAAGCATACAATTTACGATATTTCCCAAAACTAGTGTTGAAAATGATCATTAGAATGAGTTTTCCACTTCCAAATAGCCTTTAAGAGGATAGCGGACCTTCGCAATGTAAAATTTTGGTCAAAATTGTGATTTTGATTTCTTATACCATTAATATTCCTCATATTTCATAGAATAATTATGTCCAAAAAATTTCGAATTTTGTTTAATAATTACTGATTATTTTTCATTTTTTATATTACTCAAATAAATGTTCAAAAGGCACTTTCCTTAGTTTGTACATTTTCCCTTTTCATTGTTACGCAAAATGCACCTTGCGTTTCAAATTAGGTAACTAAATTGTGAAATATAATAATAATATATTAAATCCATTTTCAGCTAATTAAGCTAAATGTTGAAGAAATTATTTTTCACGGTCCACCGTCCCCTTAAGAATAATTTTGTTCCATAGTAATAATTTACTAACATTTACAAGATAATGAAAATTCCAATTTGAAACATCATTTATTAATTTACCAAATTTCATTCCTTACCATCTTATCGCAATGCAAAAAACTATTTATGAAATAGCATACATACATTTTTACATTAAGAGTTGAAGAATTAACCCATGTTTAAGGAAAAAAAATACTTTCAAAAGTTTAGTACAAGTGTAATAGAGACTTAAAAATCCAAAATCAATCCTTAAATAATCCTTAATTTCTTAAATACATTTTTCTTCATTTAGTAATTCTGAAAAATGTTTAATTCGAATTGCATAAAATCATAACAAAAAAAATCAATTAAGGCTCCTAATGCGTCCATATAATCAAATTACTACATTAACTTAACTTATGATCAGAAAGAAAATATTAACTTTCCATTTTTAGAACGAGTTTATCTTGGAATGATGGTCCAAGCATTAATTGCTTCAGATTTACATAAGTAGTACTGCAGTCAATGTATTAATAACTTAATTATGCTTTTAGATAGGCATCTTTTAAAGAAATTAATCTCAATAAATTTATTTTTGCGATTATTTTAATGCATAATTCGGAACAAGTTATCAATGTATCACATTTCTTATGAATATTTGAATATATTTATAGATCTTATTTGAATACATTTTTCATTAATTTAAAACAAACTTTTATGTGATCATTATAATGTCTGGCTTTTGGATCAACATTGCATAAAGTGGAACGTTTCTGTTGATAATGAAATTTGAATTGTCAAATAAAATAGGATCTTGTATTTAATTACTCTTTAAACAGTTGCATTCTTTTCCTTAAATAGATGCTTTATTATTCTTCCTTCAAACTATCATTTATTTTTAAAAATAATAAATTGATATTTGAAATTACCGATTATGTTTGATAATATTCGGTGGTTGTGGGTAAATTGACTGTAGTTGAGACTTTAAATTAGAAACAATACAATACAGCTACACATCAGTAATATATAGTTGTGTGAAAAGAAACACCTAAAAGCACAAGTGCAGAGCCAAGAAACAATCTACAATTTTCAATATACAGAAAATTGCTCTGAATCTGGAAAACAGGTTTATTGCAGGTTTAATTTTTAAATGATAATAATACATAGAAATAAGATAAATGTAAGCCACAAAAATAAGTTTATGTAAAATGTACTTAAACATTGATTATCCTTATTAAAGAATTCTGAGGTCATTTTGGATGCAAATTGTCTTAAATTACTTTCAAAACTTACACTTTCATTTATATATATAATTGTCTTAAATTATATTTCAAAACTTACATATATATATATATATATATATATATATATATATATATATATATATATATATATATATATATACATATATATATATATATATATATATATATATATATATACATATATATATATATATATATATACATATATATATATATATATATATATATATATATATATCATATCCAAGCCCATTCTTTTTGTAAGTAGGTATTTCAAGAAAATAATCAACCAAAAAAATTATTTTTTAAAAAAAAAACATCTATAATTAATTAATTAATTATTTTCCGAAATTATAGTTTACTCGTTGGAACAAAAATATATTTTATTTAGAGTTCCCTCACTCTTACTGTGATTATGTTGCAACGACAGGCAGTTTTTTCAAAGAAAATTCAATATCAAAAACAGACTGCAAACTGCTAAAGTACTCTTTGAAAAATTCCAGCTTTCTGGGAATGTCAGTGATGACCGTGCTGGGAATATCGGTCACCCATACGCAGCAATCACAGAACAAATGTTGCATTCCTTCAGAAACTCATGCAATATCAAACCCAAATTTTAGTTCGCCTTGTTTCTTGCCAGATTGAGACAACAATGAATGATTACACACCGCATCCTTCGCCACAGCCTTTCAAGGTTTGCTCACAAGATTCAGATTCTCCAACCACTGCGCTCTTGTGCTAGTAACGCACGCGAGACGTCTATGAACATGATACTGCTGGAACACGAATGCTGGGAAATTGATGCTGGAAACATTTGATTGTTCGTCGTACTAAATTATCTCTAAATAATTACAAAGGCTTCAACAAATTTTGTCCTAAGGCGGCGTGATATTTCAAAAACCACTGATAGCTATTTCGAAACAATGTTTAGTAGTTTTTCTCAGACAGAAGTGTCACCTGTAACTAATTTTGAAACTTGGTGTGAATAAATTTCTGTAATTATCAAATTAAAATTTGCCAAACCGTACATTCCTATTGACTTTGTTTTTCTAACTGATTTTTCAAAACGTCTGTCGTTTTAGGGACACCTATCAAATCCATATGTTTGCATAGATGTATAGTGGCGATTTAAGTCTTTTTTACGAAAGTAAAATGATTTATTATTATAATTTTTTTATTGGAGTTTAAAACAAAATGATTGTTTTTAATCAGATAAATTTAGATATGCACATTATTACATAAAAAGTTACGATAAAAGAAAGATGTGTCTTAAAAGGGGAGTTGGAAACCTCTCTCTTTCTCTATACTGACAATGTTAATTTGGCTGTTTTCGATGTACCTTTTCTCAAAATATTTTTTATGTACATGATTGAAATTTTTCATACTATTAAAGTACACCTCCCTCATTATACTAAAATGAGCTTTTAATTAATTTTGAATTTTTTAATAAATTATGAAATATTTTATCAAAAATTGCGAAATTTGACCCATTTTTTACTTAAAAAATTTGTCAAAATTAATTTTTTGAGTTTTTTACAAAAAGCTCATTTTAGTATATATTAGACATCATTATAAATAATTCATAAAAAATTTACATACCTGTGAACAGAAGTTTCTCAGAAAAGGTACATCGCACATTAAAATTTACATTTTGAGATAAATTAATTTTAATGTATACAGTGAGACTTCTAATCGACTAGAACATAAAAAAATAAAAGGCTCAATTTAAAATAAAAGATACATGTTTTGGTTCATATCAATCGTTACACTTTTAAGCAAAAGCAAAGTAATTTGTTTACAATTTTCACCATTAAAATGGGCGTGGCCCAAATTCAATGATTATTTAAAAATACGTTTTAAGGGCTTCTAAATACCCTAGTGGTTAAAGTAAGGTATTTTTAGAAAGGTTAAAATCTATACAGTTTGAAAATGTAAAAATCTCAAATTGTCAAAAAAATAATATTTTAGCCTTCCAACACCCCTTAATCGAACAACATTGCGTATACACTTACCTATCGATAACACACGCAAAACATTAACTTTTGAAAATCTATAACAGAATGCACTAACAGAATTTCTATGCACTGGAGCTCCGATGCATTGAAATGAAACTTTCGGATTATAAATAAAACAGAAGAAATCCAAATGCGAAGGAATAGTTCACATACGATTTTTGTTTCATCAGCCCACGTAGAATTTCAGAATGACAATATTTAGTGAAAAGGGATTTTAATTTTTCTTTTTCGAAAATTCATGGTGATATAAGAAGCGTCAGAACTTACGATTCCTGCTCTGTCCTTGGGCTCTTAGCACTGGATTGTCCAAGGAAGTAATTTTGGGTACTTTTTTTAGTTTTAATTAGAAAAACAATGGTGTGTATAATGATAATTTTTTAAACTTTTTTAGAATACATTGTTTTCACAAGTGAAGTGAATTTTTCTTATTGTTAATATTTACTAACAAATTTTTATATGACTGTAAATAATTTAAAAAAAAATATTAAAAATTAATTTTAAACGAATTTCTCTACACAATAATTATTCTGTCACAATGCAGATGTTTTAACTGAATTTGTGCAATATAGGTATATACTAATGTTCAGTATTTGTAGTGTAAGTAAACTGGGCGAAAATTTAAGGTTTTCATTTAAATGAACTCAATATTATATCGACTTTCAAATATTTTTCTCTTCTTTTTTTAAACCATGTGAAATATAAGAAAAAACGATAAAAAAATTTAACAACAACATCCCGCATAATAATGAGAATTTATACAAGCATATATGCTTGCAAATTTTTAAAAATATGTATATATATATATATATATATATATATATATATATATATATATATATATATATATATATATATATATATATATATATATATATATATATATATGAAATATGGAAGTAGAAAAAAATACTTTAAATTAACTTTTTGCATGAAAGTAATAAAAAGCTCAGAATGATCAAAGCAAAGTCTAAAGTAAATATTGTACAAAAAAATTGTGTCCATTTTGGCAGAAATGATGATTTCTTATTAATTAATATTACGGCAGTTTATATTAAAAAAATCATTTTCAACTATCGTAATTTTTTTAAAAAAATAAACCCTTCTTAAATGTTATTATTTTCTGGAGAAGATTTTGCCTATCATTCTACATTTAAAATAATTTCTGGCAAATTTAAAACACTGCTACGAAACACTGTAGAAATCGGAGAAAACTTAACGCATAAAATAGCAAAACATAAATCACATGATCAAATTTCAATTTGAAAATAAATATTTGTAGCACGCCATAATTGTAAATTAGGAAACGGACTAATAACTGAGAATGTTTGAAATGATTTTTTTTTCACGCTTCTCCATTTCATTACTTAAAAAATAACCCAAATTCTTACATGGTAAAAATATTTTTATATGCTGGCGTTTCTTGAAATATATATAAACATATTTAAGATATACAATACATAAGAAATATTTATTTATTTTTGAGTTAAAATTTAAATATATTTCAGTGGATGGATATTTCTATTCCACAAATGATGCATGCTGTAGAATCAATGAGTATTTTTCATTTTTAATAAGCAGTACTAATTTTATGTTTATCATATTGTATTTGTTGTTTAAGGATATGATTCAAAAAATATATTCCTGAAAAATGACATAATTACAAGAACATCTTCAGACATTATTGCGTCCCTTATTTATGCAGACATTTTTCAAAATGTCTGATTTTCAGACTGATTGTCCTTACGTAGAAACTTTTCATAAATTCTTAAATCTAATGTCATAAACCGAATAATCCAATTCAAGATGTCAAATATCCTAATACGAGATCCAAGAAATATATTCCATCTGAGACAGTAAAATTTATAGACAAGTCTTCCATTTAAGATTGCCAACTGAGATGTTTGGGATTACAGCGTAATCTATAAGAAGAAAAACCTCTTTGTAAATTTTGGAGATAAGTTACACGTTCTAAGTAGACACGACAAGAAATATCCAAAACTCAAGTCCATTCGGAAAAGATTTTTTTTTATCCTTGGTTACTTTGCATTCAAATTTTTTTTTTCAAACCCGTAGGAATAGATCAGGATTGAAATTGGATACAAGCCAAGATAGCAAGACGATAGCAAGGAAAATAAATCACTTGAGTCTGGAGTATTCGAAGATGAGAACAAAATGGCGAAAGCGGAAGGATGCGAAGTATTATGCGCCATGAAACAATTTATCACATTTGGAAGTACCCCGTATAAACCTTTGAATAAAGTAAATTTGTATATTTAGTGGAAGATTGAAATATTTTGAGATTCGATATATTATCTTAAAAAATGTATATTTGTGATCTATTTATTTCATTGAAAAAATTGACCTTTGGTAACAAATATTAAATCAAACGTAGTCATATATTTCCTGACGATTTTAGGATGTCGGGCAATTTTTAAGGCAATAAATATTATCCAAATATATATTATCTGAAAAAAATTAGACACATCTTTTTTCTTTGTGAAAGTGTATAGTCGGTTATAAATGCCATCGTGATGAATCAAAATTCTTCGAATTTTACAGTTCTCATATTTTAGGAACTTGAAAACTGTGGTACGCGTTCCTTATCGTTTCGTTTTGTTTTGACAGTTATTGTATCTAAAAATTGTACATGTAAATTTTGATTTGCTAGTCGGAACGGTATTCTGCTTTAAACAAGTAACACAGTTATTTTACATTATATACTTTACATAAATGACAACAAAACACTTCATAAACATATTAATAAAAATGATGTCTTATATAAGTTCTAGAAACAAAACCAGATAGCTGCAAATGAAAAATCAGAAATATATTATAACAGTTTTCATCAACAATATTTTATAAAAGCTTGTAATGCAAAGTATATGGGAAGGTTGTAAAATCGACTGTTTTATCCCTATCTCTGTATGTATTTATATGAATATACACATATACAGACATAGAGAGAGAGAGTGTGTTGCATATGTATAAACGTCACTTATCTAAAATAGAAAACTATAATGCTTTCTATAGCTGTCAGGGAAATGAGGGAGTGTTACACTAATTTTTCGGATTCTGAGTTTTCCCATCAGCAGAAAATTTATACTTGAGGAGATATATTTTATTGGCATAGGTATAAAAACTACTGTCATCGTGTAAACATTTTCACACAAAAGTGTTGTCATGAAGAGAGAAAGGAGAAATTTCCGTGGGGATAAATTTATGCAATCGGAACAAGCACTTGCAACACCAGGCTAAAAGGAGATGAAACAAACCATCTTAAAGGACAAAGACGTGACGAAATAAAAATATGTTTCATGTTAAAAAGAGAGCAAACAAATGTTATACAATTGAAAAAGCTTGTGTAACTCTGGGCCTCACAGCTAGTAATTAAATACACTTTAAAAAATATATATGGACGTTACCTCAATGCTGTGTATCATTAAAGAAGAAATACGAAACATTGAGAAAAAAATGTTAAATTATCACCATCTAATTAATTTAGTTATTTCCCATTAGAATTTTCTAAAACTAATAAAAAATAACTTTACTTTAAACTCTTTGCAGTTCAGAACTTAAAATAAAAATCAAGCAAGGAAATTAATATTATGTGATACCAATATTAGTTTTAAATTTTTTAATAAATTAAGAATAAATTTGTTTTTTCTTCAAAACATTTAATATCTAAGAAATTATGATACTGAGAAAAAATTCATTTTTAAGAAAAATACATTATTTTTTTCATTATGGTGTTTGATATCAAGACCAAAAATTTATTTATATCTCGGTTTGCAGAAATTTCACAATAAACAAATTAAAATATGCTACATTTAACACATTTTTATTAATACAATAATTGAATCCATTCTTTCATTTCTATTCAACGTAAAATATGTTCTTGAATAGCTTTTCTCTTTCACAAAGGTAAACTTATATCTAAGAAAAGTCTAACAAAAAATAAAATGTGTATTCAAGTCAATAAAATATCTACATATTTTCTTAATAACCCCACGCAAAAAGTAACAACCACTCCAAAAAGTCTCAGAACAAGCTCATTTGCAGTTTGTTATTTGTAATAAAATTATTCAATGAAACTCTCCAATTTACGACTGCAAAATGAACCGTGAACCCATCTCGAACTAATCATCCTTAAATATAATGAAATTTGCCATTGAGCCATAATTATGATTTAATGCAGTCGGCGAACTCGGTGGAAGTGTTTGTTGCCGATTTGTCTTCTCCGGCGATAAATAACGCTGATTCAGTTCAAAAGTTGAATTCAGTTTATTGAATAGAGAAAATTGAGCTTACCTTGCAAAATCGGAAGCGAAAGAGCTCGATATAGAGAATTCGAAGTTCTCTAAGCTAAACAACTTCGTGTCGAGCCTTTATATAATGGAGGTGTTTTATATGAGAATATGAATATTTATGAAAATCTGTTTTCAATGAACTTCCAAATTCTTTTTGACGGTAACTGAAGTATAAAGTTACGATATTAAGGTTACGCAGCTCTGCTTGATAATTAAAAAGAATTAATGGAAGGCAAATATTTTATAACTGTTTATAAATGGTATAAAATCCATGTGGCATATATTGTTTCCTTACAAAATGAAGAATCTAGAGGTTAACACATATATATAGCACCAATTTATTTTGATTAATTAAATTTTCTATCAAAAGAAAAATATATTGAGGGATTTTATTTTACATTTAATTTAGTTAAATTTGTTAAAAATTTCTGAAAAAAATAACTTTTTTTTTCAAATCCTTAAAGATGTAAAAATGAAATTGAATAAATATTAAGAGTATATAAAATATACTTTTAATATTATAATTACTTAAAATAAATACTCTTCTTCATTTTTAAAACAATTGCATTTGTCGTATACCATTAATGCAAAAGCATTCGAAAAGAACTTTTGAACGGTAAAATAAATAAATAAATAAATATTTTCATTCAAACCAAATTAATCTGATGAATTTTAAAAAATTAACATTTCGGAGTTATATACGATATAAAAATTAGAATTTGAAAAGGTTTAATTTTAAAATAAAATAAATTGAAAGAAATTATTGCACAGCGCATATATATAGTATGATTTTAATTTAATATTTACTTGAATATTTAAGTGTTAGCAATCTATCCAGTTCAATATATATATATATATATATATATATATATATATATATATATATATATATATATATATATATATATATATATATGTATATATATATATATATATATATATATATATATATATATGTATATATATATATATATATATATATATATATATATATATATATATATATATATATATATATATATATATATATATATATATATATATATATATATATATATATATAAATATATGACATGTTTTTTGAGGCACAAAAGAGACTTAGTTTTAAAGAGGATCTTTAAATGATGAAATGTATACAAGTTATGACGCTGCAAGCAGTAGGAAAAAACACGCCACGGTGTGTTTAAAGTGGGTTAGTACTTAAAACAGAGATGTGATAACTATCACGGATCTTACAAGTGTACTTGAGATTTAATGCTGATATATAGGGATATTAAATCTAACTATCTGCAATTATACATGTTTATTGGTTAAGTCACCACATGTCCGGAAGAAATAAATGGGTGATTAGTTTGATACTTGAAGATGAAATGAAAAAATGAGTTAAGTTCTAGGTAGGGAGTTTAATGTTTAATCTAATTTATTTATTCATATATATATATATATATATATATATATATATATATATATATATATATATATATATATATATATATATATATATATATATATAGTTAGGAAAAGAGACGTTAATAAATAGATTGATCTTAATTGTGCTATGATTTTATTCATTATTTATCAAATAACATTAATATAACTGTATTACAAAAATAAATCCTCGCAACAAATAAGTAGTTTAAATTGTCAATAAAATTAAATGTTCGTTATCATTAAACATAATGTTTAATTGAACTATAGTGTGCTTAATTTTTTTGTGTGTATGGATATGTGAAACTTTAAAAAAAAACAATTGAGATTAAAAATAAGTCTAATTGAGATTTACTGGGTTATTAAAAACATTAAATATAAGGTGATTGTTTAAAATAATATTTTTAATGAAAGCGTAATCATTTAGTTATGCCATAAATATTTATTATTAAGTAATAAAAATAAACAAGAAAAATCCCACTTCGGTTATTTATTCTAATTGCTTCCAATAATTCGTTGTAATTGGCTGTTAATTTAAATTCAACTTTGAAGTTCAAGGTTTATTTCTATTAGAAAATCAAGAAAATGAAACGTGCATTCTCGAAATATTTTCCTTTTGAAAAAGCCTCATTTACACAACTACTTTTAAAAGTATCAGATTGAAAAAATACAGTTAATTTATAAATTATTTTTCTTTCTGAAAATATTCCTTTACTTAAAAGAGTAATACATTGTTTAATCGTAATGTTTATTATATTTTGGTTTAAGTAATGCTATTATTCGTGAATCAGAATCGTTGCTTAGCTTAAAATAAAGTAACACTCTCGGAAACAGATAATTATATACTACTTTAATTACATTATTTTTGAAAAACAAATTGAATTGTGAATTTTTCAATTAAATCGCTTACAACTATGTTTTAAATGTTAAAAATCCATACTGATTTTTATTGTGTGTTTTAGTACTGTATCTATTGCACTAAATTATTTTTTGATGGAGGTGTTTCAGTTGTGGTATAAACAGATTTGTGGTTTTATTATTTTTGTATTAGCTACACACACACACACACATATATATATATATATATATATATATATATATATATATATATATAAGAACGCCTCAAAAAATATTTTAATGAAAAATCTTATTTTAGGTTGCAATTGAATTTTTGAACTAGAATTTAATAATTTATTACACATATACAATATAGAAATGTTTATGTTTGCTTATATGAAGTTGCTGTGAAGGAATTTTCGAAAATTTGAATAAAAAAGGGGGGAAAGTATTCCGCATTGCCCATTTTTAAAACTAAATTGTGGAAACAAATGTATATTAAATAAATGTGTACTTTCTGCCGTATAGGCTTTAATTTTGCATTTCGATTTGAGATAAAGAAAGCATCGAAAGTGCTTCTATTTTAATGCAAATAATTGGGTATTTAGATTTGTTAATTTCAAATTGTTTGGTTACAAATGTATAAATCTTAAAAGAAGGAAATAATAATAACAATATTATTCCATGTAAAATATGCAATAATTATTTCGCTATGGAAAAATAAACCTGTTTTATAGAAGAATACAATGAATAATTTCTCAAATAATTATACTAAGTTCTACTATTAATTGTACTAAATATGTATATGCATTTCCTAACTAATAATATTAGAGATATGTGCATTGAATTCGTAAAATTATTTATTCTATAAATTAGATTGTTTTTCGAAGAATTCTTAAGATATTTCACTGTGCAATTTCTTTAAAAACCTTACTGATATATTGAAAATAATTTATTTTATTCATATTTAAGCTTTGCATATCCAAACCTAGCACTTTGCTTGTATCATACATATCAATTATTCTAATATATAAAAATTGTTCTATACTCAGAAATACATTACATATTCCTTCAATTTCAGGCTTACCCACCTACACATTTATCGAAGGGGATAGAGCAGAGCTTCCTTGTGACTTAAATGTAAGTGCTACAGAAGATGAAGTATCTCTTGTCCTGTGGCATAGAGACGAATCCGGAAGTCCTTTATACAGTGTTGATGCAAGAGATTTACCGTTGCCGACGGCAACCCATTTTCCTGCAGTTCACATGGAGTCTAGGTCCTATTTCAACTCTTCTGCTTCACCAGCATATCTCAGGATTGAAGGAATAAAAAAAGATGAAGAAGGTATTTACAGATGCAGGATTGAATATCGGAGAGCAAGAACGGAAACCATGGATATGATGTTACTTGTAATTGGTGAGTAACGTTTGGTTGCTTTGGGGACATTTCCTAGATAATGAATGTCATTTATGCCTGAGAGAACACGCATCTAGTTATTTGGTGTATTATTAATATTAATTTCACGGATATGTTAATAATCAATAAGAACATTTATTTAACAGATACAAACATTTATATATATATATATATATATATATATATATATATATATATATATATATATATATATATATATATATATATATATATATATATATATATATATATATATATATATATATATATATATATATAGTTTGGTATAATGAAGTGAAATTATGATTGGTCTGAGTAAATGAATAATTTTTTGTTTAACTCTTAATATGTAATCAATATATTTCAAAGGCATTTGGTGATATGTATTTCGTTATAAAGTTTAATAGATTTCAGTAAAGCATTAATACTCATTGTACATGTTATATAAAGTTAATGATATCTTAGAATTTGTCGATACATATTTATAAAAACAGATTGATATTCTTTTTATAAAAAAAAATACAATTTTTACTCAGATTTATGGTAAAAAAGAACTCATAATATAACATGTGTTTGAGTAAAAGCGAGAGATGGACGTAAGACAGATTTTTAATTTCGGATGTATTTACAGTTAATTCACACGCCATTTTAAATAAGAAAATGCGGTTATATACAATTCCGAATCTAAATTTCTATGGTCTTTTTATGAAGACAAATATATTGCGTTTATTCAATACGTCTCCTGTTTACAGTCGGGATTAAGGGGTGTTTAGTTGCATTTAATTTAGGAAGTGAGGAGGAAATATGGCGCTTTCAGTCATAGTTATGTTTAGTGAGAAGTGTAAGAAACATATGATGTCAGTGAATTTCCTCTCGAAAAAAGTAAATTTGCATTATAAATGTTATATTTTCGTACATATGTACAAATTTAAAAATTAAAATGCTTGCGTATATAATTTCCGTAGTAGAGTCACCCCAAACACTCATTAAAATTGCATTATTGAAACATGTTTTATTAAGGCAGCTCTACATAGAATATGATTATTTTTATTCTCAAGAATACAATGTAGTTATATCCATACCTTCCACTGCATTTAGTTAAGTACATCATTATTAGTAAAATAAAATAAATTGTCTCTAAAATCAAGAATATTTGTTTTTAATTACCGTAAAAGTATAACATTTAAAAAATTTAAAAACGCAATAATAGCGCTAATTTTCAAATCCTGTTTTTATGTATTTATATTAGATCACTGGAATATGATAATAATTAGATGATTCACAATAATTTATTAGCACAGTGTTTCTCAAACTGTTAGGCGCGCCACCCTACGGGGCGTGATAAATCCATAAGGGAGCGCGAGCATATCTAAAAGTCGAAAATAAAATATTTCAAAATATATCAATTTTCCAAACGGAAGCAAAAAAAATATATTCTGATATAATAGAAATATAAATACACATTTACTCTCATATAAAGGGTGTTTTTTTAGAGGTATAGAACATTAAATTGCAATAAAAAACGATGTATTATTCGATTGGCATGCATTTTTTTTATTCGAAAGATAATCTTGTGGCATTACATTTTAAATATGATTTCTGGCATATCACTGTCATGGCTGGCTCGGATGTAGTCCAATCTGGACGTTCAATTTTCGATGACTTTTTCCAACATTTGTGGCCGTATATCGGCAATAACACGGCGAATGTTGTCTTCCAAATGGTCAAGCGTCTGTGGCTTATCTGCATAGACCAATGACTTTACATAGCCCCACAGAAAATAGTCTAGCGGTGTTAAATCACAAGATCTTGGAGGCCAATTCACAGGTCCAAAACGTGAAATAAGGCGGTCACCAAACGTGTCTTTAAATAAATCGATTTTGGCACGAGCTGTGTGGCATGTTGCGCCGTCTTGTTGGAACCACAGCTCCTGGACATCCTGATTGTTCAATTCAGGAATGAAAAAGTTAGTAATCATGGCTCTATACCGATCACCATTGACTGTAACGTTGTGGCCTTCGTCGTTTTTGAAGAAGGATTCCACCAGCCCATAAAGCGCACCAAACAGTCAGTTTTTCTGGATGTAACGGTGTTTCGACATACACTTGTGGATTAGATTCACTCCAAATGCGGCAGTTTTGTTTGTTAACGTAGCTATTCAACCAGAAGTGCGCTTCATCGCTAAACAAAATTCGCTTATGAAAATCGGGAACAACAACAATCTCGTTTTGGGCCCATTCGACGAATCTACGCCTTGCTTGATGATCGTTTTGATGAATTGCTAAACCAAACTGAGAATAAATATCTTGACAGCTGTTAAATCGGTCGCCTAGAATATTAAGAGTTTGAGAAGCACTGCATTAGCATTTATATGTATCTTACCTTAATAAAGACGATCACTAAACTTTTGTTTCTAGTTTCCATGTAGCATTCATGTTTGGAAACCAAACTCCCATTTATTTGTGGGCTTTTTTAACACTTTGCATTTAAGCATAGGGATTCTTTAAATTCCGAAACCTTAAATGCCTATTATACATTATTTTAAATAAGTAATGCTCCCTTATAAGGTATTGTTTTCGTAATATTTTTTTAAAAAAAATCATAAATTATTTTGTTACGGTTGCACTATAAGAATTGAATAAAATATCAAAACCTGAAACAAAATGCTACATTCTATGAGAGTAACTTAATTGCCCGTAGCAAAATTCACTTTCCTTTTTGGACAAACTAGAAGTCCTTACAAAAGAAAACCTCTTTTCTTATTTAGACTTAAGGTCACAAAGGACACTCAACGGTCCCAAGTGATGAATACGAGGTCTTACAGCTAACTGAATCGCCTTTAGAGCACCATTTCAGAAATGGTTTAAATTCAGCACTCTAGCCAGAAAGCCTTTTTAAATGTCGATTTAAGGTGACTTTCGGACTTTTTTTCCTTTTCAATGCACTAACTTTTCCATTCCCGTCAAATCGAGTGTTCTGCCCATCGTTAACCAAGAGACAAATTATACTCCTTCTAGACCCCTGACACTCTGGCCTATCCTCCACTAAATCGATGTAGTACTAAAGAGTTCCGTCCGCTCAGGAAATTTTATTTTCCTCTCTACCTTTCCCTTCTATGGATCTGGCTTTTTCAATCAATCCATCCTACCCTAGGATGAAGAAAATGTTGATTCGCTTATTACTTTTCCCCCGTTAAGGAAGGTTTTGGTCAACTTCCCCCAGTTACCAGAATTTCTTTCAACAAATGGGATAGGTTTTATCCCGAGAGACATTTGAAGCACGATTTGATGCCCGTGTTGAGATATATAGGCGAAACTGATTGATGAACTTACCCTGTATCATTGACCCTGTCGATCAGACGTGAAAAATGTTATTTTCGGTCACGGTGATTGAAAAATACCAGATATCTTTTTTTGTAGAAAAAAAATCATCGTTTTTTTCCAAATTTTCTGTCTTTCTCTTTGCAACAACAATGCTGGTGGTTGAAAGCTTGTTGTTTCATTGTTTCAGTCTACTACTGATGTCACAAAATCTTTTTTACTGGGATTATCAAATATTGGCTGTTGAACTTTGCAAACTATTTACGTTTATTTGATTAGAATTGTTTCACACTACGAGGGTGCACGAGTGTATTTTAAAAGTGAAATATTACGAAACATAATTAACTTAAGAAGTAAATATTTTACTTATGCTAACATGAGTAAAACATTGGAAAGATTAATAATAAGGAATATTCTATATTTCTCTATATAATTAATAAGCAAGGTTATTTTTTAACATAATATGAAATAAAGCATTTTTGTAAAATTATAAATATATATAGATGCATTTCATATTATTTAATTTTTTTTTTCTAGAAATCACTTTGGCATTGAGTTTTTGTAATTTAACATTCCCCTTCTGAGTTGAACATGATTATTCAGGCTACTGCAAAAAATAGTTTGACTTAAGTAATTGCATTCATATTATTTTCTCTGTCATAATGACGTAACTAGCTTATACATACATTATTGTCTGAGAAAGTTGCTACATTGTCTGTGAATTTTTAGTAATAATTGAAATTTATAGCATGTATTAATTATATTGGTTAAAAATTATTATCTGATTTTAAATGTGTAGAAACTACTAATGTTTGACTAGAAAACCCCGAGTTCAGTAAATTTCTCCAAGTTTTCAGTAAAAGAGCGTTTCTAAAACTGTGGGGCATGCCCCCGTGGAGGCCGTGACAACTCTACGAGGGGGCACGATCATATTGAAAAGTCGAAAACAAAATTTTATTTAATTAAATTTCTTAACTTTCAGTAAATTAATAAATACATTCTGACATAATGAAAAATAAAATACACATTTACACTTATAAATGTAACAGTGCTGCACAATGTATTTATAATTAATTTAACAGTAAAAAGTTCAGAACAAGTTTAAAAATTATCAGTAACCCCATAGGCTTGTCATATATAAAATTATATACAAAAATTAACACTTATCTTGACAATTCGTACTGTTTATAATCAATCCCTTAACTACCGATTAAAAGAAACGCGATTATCTTCCTAATGTCAACAGTTTTCCACGTAGGCGCGTATGTGATTTATTGGGGAGGGGTAAGGAGTAAAGAAGCAAATAACCAGAAATAACTAGATATTTTATTAAACCTGTCAACGTCCTTTATATGCATTCTAAAGCCTTCGGAATAATTTTATGGATAGCAGCGTACAGAAAAGATCGTACTTTGGGAAGACGTATATATACGTCCGGGGAAATTAAGGCTTTGGCTGAGCGAGAAGTTTATGTGTGCCAGTGTCACATAAGAGGTTAAAGTCGTATTGTATATATAAGTATTATTGAATCCAATACATTGTTATTGTATGAAGGGGGCGCGATGAAAATTATGATTGAGCATTGGGTCGTGAATACTGAAACTTTGAGAAGCACTACCGTAAAAGACTTATCTCTATCTGAACCAAATATGAAACTCACTGCTGAAACCTTACTTTAACAATGACAGAAATATAAATGAAAATATTTATTGATTAAGTAGTATAAATTTATAATGGGACGATTGACTATTATGAGTAATAGCAAATAATAAATTGTATTTATTTGACTGAAGAAACAAAGGAGTCAAGACATTTGTACAATCCGAATAATCCTCTACACCAGGGGTGGGCAGACTTTTCCAGGCTACGGGCTGTTTCTAATTTTCTTAAGGTGATGTGGTTCACCCTGGGTCTTAAGAGTGGTGTGCTGAGAAAGAGATATACGGTATTTATTATAACTTAATAGTAAATACGGAATATCCACTTCAATACATAAGTATAATTATAAAAAAAAACTTACACTTTTAACATCACGTTAAAAGAAAAACTCGGGATACACAAACATTATAGTAATATATAAACAAATATAATAATATCAAGTACTGCATTAATCTTCAAATATATAATTCAAATATACATTAAAAAATAAACCATGTGCATCTTAAGTTAGCTTTTGGAGTTATAGTTAAAAGAATACGTAGTCTTCATACTGTCAGTAAATCTTGAATATTTTGGTATAAAGTTACAAACTGCTAATCCTTAAGCCAGTGTTTCTCAAAGTGTGGGGCGTGCCCCCCTGGGGGGCGCGAACATATCAAAAATTTAAATATTTTAAAAAAAAAAATAGCCGGAAAGAGAAGTAAAACAAAATGCTTTCTTCCATAATAAAAAAATACGCACAACAACACTGACATAATTTATGTTTTTTATCTGGCTTTTTTCCGTCATCAAATAGCTATCTTTGATCCCAAAACCAAATTAAAGAGAAAAAAAAAACATTTTGTTTAATTTGCTGTATTTCCTCAATGAGAGATTTTTTTATTCCGTTCTAACAGAAAATGTTACTCGTTAAAAGAAAAAACGAAACCCAGACCCTGAGAAAAATTCTAAGAAGATAAACAATTTGTCACTGTAATTATTATTGAAATACTGTACATTAGTTGTAGAACAAGAAAAGGAAGACATGATTCACTTTTCAGCCAGGCTGCATAGTACGTTTGCTAATCATTTAATTTGACCTTCAATCTTATGGTATGGTTATTCAATATTAGTTGCGACCCATCTTTTATGCGTTTGCTTTTCGCTTAGGGAAATTGTAAATAATAGAGTTTTATGATGTTTGGAAAGGAATTGATTGATTTAACATTTCTGTAATATTAGTGAAAATTGTCTCTGATTGCGTCCTTTATTATGGATTTGTCTTTTTGAATCATTTTACTTCAGTTTTATGGGATTTTTATTCAAATCATTAAAGAATTGAATAGTCCTTGAAAGAAGGTAAGTATACTTTCTATAAATTAAAATATTCCCCAGAATTCCGATTTGTGGCGTGTACAGTAAAACTAATTATAAACAAATGAGTGGGGTGACTGAGTTCCCCCATTAGCTTTACCATTAGCGTTAGTATCGAGTACGCGCCTGATCCCGGGTTAAAACATTTTGAAGTCTTCTCGCTTTAAATGTTAAAAAGTAACGCAATTATTCTTCATCGGGATTTCATATTCTTTTTCATTATTTAACATTAATTCTAAAAGCTAATTATGTGAGTTTTAAAATTACAGTTCTTTTAAACAGTTATTTATAATTATAGCATTTATCTAAAAAAAATCATTTTACATTTTTGTATACAATGTCGTGCACGCAGTTTTACTCTCTTTACAGTTCAGCTATAATATCAAGAATAATGACTTATTTTTTTTAAAAAATGAACTCGTGCGAAGAGTCGGTGGTTCAGCCAGTATACGTTTAATGTATCAGTACTGAAGATGGTATTTTATAAATAATTTCTTATTACTAAATTTAGAACAAGTTTAATAATTACTGATGACTTCCACGGGCTTGTCTTGTAGAGGAAAGTTTTTCAAAGGAAGGTTTAACATCAGAAATTGACACTTAGAATTGTTTTTCTATATTTAGCTGAGATCTATATTCACGCAAACGTACCCTATAATGTCAAATGTGATGGATATGATAGAGAGCAACATAGACTAGACAATTGTTCTAAAATGACATCTGTACTTTGAGAAATGAATGCTGAAGGAAATAAATGTTTCATTAAATATATAATTTTGCGATCTGTTCCAATTTAAACATTAGAGACAGAAAAATAACATAATAATAAGTAATTAATATATACTTTAAGTAATTTTCTTAAAATATATATTACTAAAGAGTTACATATACACAAAATTTAATATACTTATCGTATTAATTTGTTCGGCTTATAATTAAGATCGTATTATAACTTTAGCGTCTCTCTCTCTCACAGTGCATTTTTATTGCAGAAAATACATTATTGTTGCACAGGGCGGGCGACAAGTATTATGATTGAAAATTGGGTCGCCAGTATTGAAAGTTTGAGAAAAACTGCCTTAAGTGGTCACCCCAAAATGTCTTGGTGGTCCACCGGTCGATCGGGATTGACTTAAAGCCCACCCAGGTTCTACACAGTTTCAAATCAAGCGCTCATGGTAATTCTTTGAAAGAACAAACTGTAAGTTGTGGCGAAACGCCGTCAATGTGGTCCGACTATTATAATAAGATTCACTTAAATTCATTTCATATAGAACTTCTCAATAGTGTTTTACTCTTCATCAGACAGATAGTGCCAGTTACAATATTTCAATTTGTTTTAAAAGCAAAATTTCTTGAGATAGTTAGTTATGCAAGGAAACCTAAATAGCACCAAACAAGAATATCTTGTACAGCTACCTCGTACATCAATTGCTATACCTGATGCCAAAAAACAATTGTATTCCTGATTTCGCAAACAGTACAAGCTGTCTGATAAAAGAGATCTATTGCTGCTTGGATGGTGTAAAAAGGGAATGTGTATGCATGGAAGAAGTGAAATATTCCATTACCTGAGAAAGATTAGTATATTCCTTGTAAAATGCAATGTATTTTTTTTTTCATTTTGAGTAAATAAAAATATATTTACTTCCATAGCGCCTGACGTCCATATCCATCATTGAATTTCAGATCCAAATGTAAAGTTGCGATAAGATAAGCTTTCTAATGTATACTCATGTTCATAAATTATGGATAATTCAGAATCACACAGAAATTGAATTCTAAAATAAAACTTTCACTTGTAGAATTATTACACACATTTTGAAGAATAATATGCAAATTACAGGAAACCACCAGATGGTGCGGATAGTACGTCACAATGACGAGAGTGTAAGAGAGGAGTAAATAAGGAATGGTGGCAAATAAGCAAAATTAATCCCAAGCGCTTTAAAAGCCTTTCAGTGCAATAACCGCATAGTTATGGCACAAAGAAATCATTCGGATGATTTTTTACGTGATAGAATTATTTGACGACTGGAATGTGGACGTACCCAGCTGGAAGTATCCGAGGAACTTGGAATCGCCCAGAGTGTCATATCCAGGCTTTAGCAACGATTCCAAAATGATGATAATGTGAGCAGATGTTACAGCACAGGTCGCACCCGAGTTACAACGCCGAATGAGGACTGGTATTTGGCATTTACAGCCGAAAGAAACAGACGGAGCACATCATTAGACCTGTCTCGTCGGCTCTCTTCAGCTACCGATACGACAGTTTTAAGGCAGACCATTTACAGACACTTAGGGCACATTGATTTTTATGCTCGTACGCCTGCCAGATGTGTTCTACTTTCCGCAAGTCACTGTCGCCTGTGATTAACCTGGATTAGATAGCATGCATTTTGGACACCACAACAGTGGTCTTGTGTGATGTTTTTCCACGAGTCCAGGTTTAGTTTGCAGTCTGATTCTCGCCGGACTTTAATATGGAGAGCGCCAGGTTCCCGTTACCACCAAGAGAACACCATTGAACATCACCGTTACGGTGGTGCAGGATAGCTCGTTTAGGGAGGAATTATTCTTGGTTCCAGAACTGACCTGCATGTTCTGTGTGTAACGATGACAGGCCACAACTATTGGTATGTGATTCTGGAACAACATGTACGTTTGTTTCGGGGCACCATGGGTACTGAAATTCTGTTTATGGAAGACAGCACCCTTCCTCACCGTGCAAACATTGTAGAAGAATGTTTTCAATCGAAGGATATCACCCGTATGGATTGGCCAGCATACTCACCGGACTTGAATCCAATAGAGCATGTATGAGATATGCTTGACCGACGAATTGCAGCCCATTAAAATCCTCCCACCAGTCTACCGGAACTTCGGAGGGCATTGCTTGATGAGTGGTGTAATATTCCCTAAGATCAGATTGATAATTTGATGCTCAGCATGCATAGGCTTTACCAGGCCTGTATTGCATTGTCCGGAGACATACTCCGTATTAACCATCATACTAAGCATTTTATACTGTTTTCTGTTAGGTTCTTTTTTGAAATTTGCTCCAATGAGTACAAATCGTAAATTTTATGAATTATGTCAAACATATAGCATATTTTTTGCTCTTTACTTTTGTTTAAGGGGTCACAGGGGTGTTGAAAATGTTTCGAGAGCACAAAATACAAACAATTTTCGACTAGAAATAATTCTTTGAGATTAAAATGAAATAATTTGATTCTTTTACACATTTCTTATAAAGGAATAAAGTTTCAAAAAAGTATAAAATATCTAAAATATAATCATAATTTTAAAAATAATAAGCACATAAAAATAAGAAAAATTTTTGTAAGAAACAAATAGTGAGTTTTACGACGCGCATGATATTTTCTGCAATAATAATTCTAATTACTAGCAATAAGTTGATTTATAAAGTCAAATATATCCTTATTACATGCTAGCTTATCTTATAAAAATAAAATAAAAAATAATATTTTTAAAAATAAAAAAATACATTTTTTAAATTTTTTTTTAAAAATTCAATTTTTGTTGAAATATTTCAAAAAATTAAAAATTTATAATACTATAAATAGCTAGGATTTGAAGATTATGATAGAATTTATAATTCTGTAAAGTTTTTATACATCAAGGTATGATAGTTTTGAAACGCAATGCGCGTAATTGAAAAAAAACACAAACTGAGAAAAAGGGCTTTAAAGTTTTAAAATTGAATTTGAGAAAATAAATCCTAAAACTTACACGCTAAAATTCTACAGGATAAAAATAAATACCTTCCTGTTCCTGAAACAGCTCAATTTGATTACTCTTTTTAATTTTCTTGGCTCTGCGAGCTTCAAAATTCATTATAACAGCCTCTGTCTTGACGTAAAGATTCGACGATTGTCACGTTCAGCCAGGGGCACACAAACATTTCTGTTAATTTTCAAGCCAAATTTCTCTAAAATAGTAATAAGTATTTGATTTCCATCATTAAAAACACTGGTTTCTAGATTTGCAGCAATCTCTGCAATCTGAAGCCTAGAACCAATCGTCTTAGGACAAAACTTCCAAATTAATGAATTTAAACTTTCATTAGATTCTGTGTCTTACCTCCTAAACATTTCTTCAGGAGTGCCGGATGAGATAAGTCTGCAAATACAGGCTTAATTACATCTTGAACAGCTTTAGCAACTGAGGGTTTGTGTTTATAATTTTGTAAATTATTATTAATTGCGGCATTATACTTACACCATGTATTTGGATTTGTAGGACAAAACCAGTGTATCGGTTCATCATCAGTGCTGCAAGAATGACCCCAAACAGCCCAAATGGCTTTCCGCATTTCCTTTACACTAGTAGAATTGCATCGAATAGCATTACCATAGTAATGCGCAAGTTTATCAATTAAACTATCTGTTAACCTACCTTTACCGCCAATAGTTTTACCATCAGATAATTCCTTTTTACTATATACTAATTTAAGCTTCATAAGTCTTGTACCCATTCTCTTTTGCACATGGCCTACACATTCTATTTTCTGAATAAGATAGTCATCGCCGTATGGCTTGTTTTTCAGAAAGGGCATTGATTGTTTTTGTGTCGCCATCTCCTATGTAGTTCGAATATTTCAGGTTGTGAAGCTTTTCTGATCGATTAAAAATCCTTAACATCCCGTCAACCTCCATCTTACCAGCAGAGCCAGAATAATTTTTCTACATGAAATCTTATGCGCTCTTTGCCATTTTTATTGTACTTGATACCAAATTTTACCCCTTTATAACTGTCGCATCCTTTGCAAAATGAGGACAACACTTCCCTATACAAAACCTTACCTGTTTCGGCCCCTATTACAGTACATACTCCAATCAACGATGAATGTCCTCTCGTCTTCCAGGTACCATCACCACTTACCGTTAAAAGGTTATCAGGTGACGAAGAATATTCTTCGACAGCTGCCATTTTCATGCTTTCTTCAGCGACTTCCTTCATAACACGTGAAAGTTTATTATTAATAACATCATGTGATTTTTGTTCAACAGGATTAGGAAGACTCATTACAGCACAAAAGGTTTTTAATGACTCTAAACCTTGGCCTATGCATCTCATTGCTAAAATAGATCTTCTGTTAATTTCTGAGCATTATTTTTATTCCCAGTGTTTTCACAGCTTGAAAAAGTACAAACACTCCCAGTTTTTACAACGTATTTCAAAATTCGAACATAAACCACGAGTGGACTTTTCATTAATTTTTAATGGTTTATGACATTTTAAACAACATGATACTGATAAAATAGAGCTAAAAGTTGAAATAAAATCAAAAATACGATATCCTTTGAAGTTTTCACTTACCTTAACAAGATTTGACTTTAATGAAGTCTGATATCCTGAGATTTTATTACTGGAGAAGCACACATTTTTATCTCTCCTTTCTGCAACATATGAGAACATACCTTCATGATTTGGTTCCCTCTAAATCTTCTTTTCTTAGGACGAAGGTCTACGATGAGTATTTTTCATTTGAATCGAGTATTTTCAATTTTTATAAACGGTTTTAAACAACGCTGTTTTGAATTTCGATAAGTCATTTGAAACAAACGTGCTAGCATTACAAAACAGAATCAAAACACATTAAAAATGTGTGTTGAGTTGCAAGCTTCCTTCTCAATTAAGCAAGTGTTTAAAATATTTCATGAGGCTTTTTAAAAACAGAAAAATAAAACGTATGCGGAAATCAAAAATAAGTGGGTGTGGCATGTAGCCATTTAAACATTGTTATTACTAAATTGCTGTTTGGAATTTTTCGAATAACTTTCGAAGTTTTTATAGTACTATCACGTGGTTGGTATCAAAATGTTCAAAAGAAAATGAGGAACAACATATATTTTTTTCGAAAATTCGAAAAAATAGAAGATTAACACCCCTGTGACCCCTTAATAAATAGACTTTACAAATAAGTCAAATTTGTTTTGCTTTTGTCTCTTTCTTTGCCTGAACTTCATTATCCTTAATTTATGTACATGAGTATAGTAGGCGATATCGGTTTCTCAGCTCAAAAGACTTAAACAAAGATACATCATTGAATATGACCAATAGCGTTGTATAACAAAGGTTATATCTTACTTTAAATTGGTTCAATTTTGTAATTAGAAAAATATAACAATATTGCAATTACTTTTATCAAAGCCTTTTTCAATGGACTCAGTGTTTATTTGCAGATGGTATGATTGTTTCATCGTCTCTTTTAATGGGCAATCTTATCTTTCAGTTCAGTCCAAAATGTTTAATAGTATATTTAATTGCAGGTATTTAGGTTCCATTGTTCCTTGTTACTTCTAACATTAATTTTGCTTTATGAAATTTTTAATTGAGTATGTAGCATTTATAACTATTTGTTTTTCTTTTTATACTTATTAAAATAAAGAAACAGGAAATCTCTTGCAAAATATTCTCATATCATCAGATTTTATCTATATCACATTAGGTCTATTTGATGTTTACGTAATGAATTGCTAACGAAAATTTAGTTTTATACTGAGAAGGAATAAGAAGTCACAGAACATAAGAACAGATCTGAATAGTTTTATAAATTTCTTAATAATGTATCAAAATATGCTGCTAGTCTCACAAGAGTAAAGTTAAAATTCTGTTGTAAAGTTAGATAAGTAGACAGATAAGTTACAATTACCTTTATCCCTGAGAATGTATTTCAAATGAGACTTTTATTTCTCAAACTAACCGAAAATAGTTTTGACATTTAACCAATAGAAAATTCATATTTAATTTAACAGATGCGTCTTTATCTGTGATACTTAATTTTATTGAAGGAAAGTACTTGTGGAATATCTCAAAATAGTTGTTTACGTATTACGTGAAAGTCATATAGTAAAAATTATATAATTGCAAGTTTTAAATGATCATTGTTATTATAAAAATCAATCAATCATGTAATTTAGACTCAAAACAAGTTTAAAAAAATTACACAAAACTTCCAATAAAAAACATATTTTATATTTACTGTAATTGGTGAAAAATAATATACTAGGAGTTTAGATTACAAACTTGTACATATATTAATATAATGTATATGTTAGCTCTTTAATTTAGTGCAGTGCTTCTCAAACTTTCTATATTCGCGACCTAATTTTCAATCAGAGTTTTCATCACGCCCCTCTTCTCCATACAATAATAAAGTGTTGAATGTAGTAATAATGTATAATATACTTTGATGCTAAAGCTACAATATGACCCTAATTTTAAACCGTTCAAGTTATTAAGATAAGTATTAAATTTTGTGCATGATAAGCCCATTGAAAAAATTACTAGTAATTATTAAACTATTTCTTAGCTTGGTATATATATATATATATTGATACTTAGTATCAAATATATTGTGCCATACTGATACATTTATAAATATATCAGAGTAAATGTGCATTTTTTTAATATGTCATAATGTATTTTTTATTATGTTTCATTTTAGTAAATTGATAATTTTTTTAAATATTCTTTTATTTTCGACTTTCCGATACGCCCCCGCCCCTTGTAGGGTTATCACGTTTCCTAGGAGGACACGCCCCACAGTTTGAGAAACACTAATTTAGTGAAAAAAATATTTTTTAAGCTCTTGCCTGTCATAGGCTTTGATTTTAATTCCTGTTTAGTATTGATCTATTAATTTGTATTTCAATAATAATACTTTAAATTTATTATTTGCAAAACTTATAGAGCACATAACTCCTACTAATATCTGAATTTTTGAGTCAAAAATGCTTTAGCAATACAATATAGTTTTTTTTAATTGAAATTATTTTTTTTCCGAAATGTAATTAATATTCAAAATTTGAAGAAAAAAAATAGTTTGTTCGAAATTTCAGACAAAGAAGTTTGATGTATAAATGAAATCATAAATTATTTTTCTTTGATAGGTAATATGAATAGAATGTCATTTTTAACAACACAAAGATTATATTAAACATATTTATTATTAAGTTATTAATATGATTTAAATCACATAGAACATTCGTAATCAGAGCATTTACGAAAGTTGTTTACCATATCTATTTTAGAATAAGTCCATAATAAGTTCTTTAAATTGAAGCACCAAATCCAGAATTGCCATCAAGTCTCTTTATCTATAATAATGTCATTCGATAACTAATTTAAAGCCATTCCTTCATGCTTAATGCAGTAGAAAATTTCACGATTAAAACGAAATAGCTCATGTAGACTAAGAAATCACTTACTAATGAAGCAGCTTCAATATAATTTGGAGCATTAGCTGCAAAATAATCTGTAATAGAAGAAGTCTATGTGACCTAATGAGATGATGTTAGCTCTAATCTAAAGCGATAGATGTTTGCAGCCCAACGTATAAAGATCTTGCGCAAGTTCTATTAATAGATCTATTTGTTGCGGTGTGTTCTTAGTGAGTCGATGTCAGACTCCAGTAAAATTAAATCATTTCACTATCTCAGGACCATGTAAACTACTTTGTAAAATAGTTTGTTCTCAGTCTATTTGAATTCTTAATTACTAAACTTGAGTTAAGAATTGTAGAAATGTACACGATCACATTGCAATTTAAACGATGTGTGAAGTTTATTTAAATGATAATATGTCAGTTACGTGAAATAAAAGGACAATGTATCAGTAGCATAAATTATTTTCATATTGAAAGCGTATACATTCAATTAATGAAATTTTCTTTATTAAACGCTTAATACTTAGATAAAAAAATATAATTAAAATGATTAATATCAAATATTTTCCTATAAGAGATCGATGATCTTTTTTTGGATATATCATAATAACGTGTACTAGTAAATAGCAATAAAAATTATACTTAACTATTTTGAAGGCTTTCAGCAGATTATCTTAAGTTATCTAGTTGCAAAAGCTAGTTTTATTTTTTTTTTAAAAACTCATACACTGTAAATGGGATTTGAAAACACTATGCGTGTTTCTATGACACTTTATATCGTTGATTAGTCTATAACTACAAGAATACCTAAACTTTCAAAACTGTTATAAAAAAAATAAAGATTTTACTTGAAAAGTTTAATTATTTGAAAATTACTTTTTTTGCAAATAACTTATAAAATATTTTTCTACTTCAGATAAAAAAAAATAACTCATGGAAAAACTTGTTGTAAATTAATTGAAATATTTGTGTCCGAAACGCAAACCATGTTTAATATATTATTTCCAAATATTTGTTTTCAAAGTTCATTGTTGAACCTGAGTAAGATTCGTTTTGTATGCATTTGACTGTTTCAGCTCTAGGTGGCATACTGTTCAAGCTCCTAAATCCCTCTCATGACTTAATATTATAATTATTTTAAGTTACTCTAATGCAATTTAAAAATATTTTTTTTATGAAAAATCTTATACTACTAAGATTTTTAATTTCCTGAAATGAAAATTTTTAAATCAAATTGATTCTAAAATAAACATTTAGGACGATTAATATATGTTACTCCTACGGCAATACTTCTTGTTCAATATCTGAAAGATTCCAAATTATACAAGCAGTTGTGAAACAAAAATAATCTCAGAGAGTCTGGCTTGCTATTATTATCCACAACAGAGCTCTGGCTTCTAAGGAAATGAACTCTAGGCTTAATATTATGCTAACGACATTTGCAACCAAAGTAAAATGCATAAAAATGTAAAATTTTAGAAAATAAATTATCATTTGTGGCAAAGCACTTTGAAAAGTCTAGAGCACATTTCCTCCAGTGATAAATGTTTGAGACATTCATTTAATATTAAAACATTCATGTTTTTTTTGTAACTTCAAAGCTTTGAAAATTACAAAGATAACACAAAAAGATGTTTACGAAGTTTGAAATTTAGGATGATTCAAAATTGAACAACCTGATACTATGAGAAAAGATTCCATAATGGAAAAGGTTATTTTAAAAATTTATTAAGCATCATAATGAAGTTGGTTAATTAACATATTTGCATCATAATTTAATATGCTTTGAGCAATTAATTTTTATGCTACTTGTTTCCACTAGTGATTGGTGAGGGACTGCTTATTAACGTTGATCTATGAATCAGCACTTTGGGTATTGGCGGTGAACCTCATAATTTTGAACCTCGGTCAAGTTAGTAGCAACATACCATCGAGATTATTTTGATCCTTGACAGACTTTGCGGATGTTAGCCTCGCCCACGGAGAGTCTTCATTCGTACTAGAGCTCAAACTCATGACAAACTGTTAACCCCTGGGCTACCTAAACACCGATAGTGTTGGATATTCTGAAGTTATTAATTAACTGTTTTATTGAAGATAGTACTTTAAATAGCATTATATTAGACGATGATTATTACAGATAAATAATAAAGTATATTTTTATATCCCTGGGGCTTTAAGTGCAGCTTAAACTAAATTCACATTTGTTTACTTATTAAGAATATTAACCTTCCTATAAAAATTAGTAACTTATCGAGTAGCTTATGATTTCAAACCTTTAAAAATAAACCTTAAATTCATTTTAAGGAAATATCATCAATCGATCAACAAGGGAATCATATATTTCACAAACATATATCATTGAAACATATTTCACTATATTTTATTATTTTCTTATCGTTACACAGTTTGTGTCTACGATGTTTCTGTAATCAGTTAAACCTAAATTGGATGTAGGCAATGCAGAGCAAACTGATGGAACGGCATTAAAGTTGAGTTTACGACTAGCCTTGTATTCCATTTATGCGCCTCATATTCCATTTCCTCCTTTCCAACTCTTAAACCTACCTCTTGCCTACCTCTCTAGACTGTATCAAATTATATTGCTCAATCCATTTCTAGTCTAAGGAATTCTTTTATGCTTCGTCATCAGAAGAACGTTATTATTTCGCCAAGCTAATGCTATCCTTCGACATTTTGGCGCCTCTCGTTTATTGACAGACTGTATCAGTCGAGATATGCTGGAAATAATGCCTCTTCTCCTTAAACAAATGGATTCCAGGATACATATATTGTGCTAATCCTCTGACACTCGGCAAATACAGTGTCATTCATCTCAATAGGGTTATGAAAGGAATGGTATAAAATCGTTTGTGATTTCCTGTCTTAAGTTCTCGCTCGAGCGCAGAACTTAATACTGCAACAAGATAAATGCTCATATAAATCTTACTAGCGAGATTATTTTAGAGAACTTAATTATTTACGCACCTACGAAGATATGTATCTGAATAAATGAGGACATTCTATTTTATTCGAGGATTTTCAAAATTAATTTGTAAATATTCATTTATTTACGCTCTATTTACTTACCAAATATATGTGAGCAAACAAATTGCAATGTAGCAATTAAGCAGAAATTATGCTGCACTTCCTTTAAGTAAAGAAACTTATTATTGGAAGAAAATTATCTTCCTTCGTAAGTATTTTTTTTTTTTTTTTTTTTGTAAAGATTCCTTCATCTTGAAATGTTAGTTTACTTGTTACATCGCTTATGCTGAGATGCATCATTGGTTATCTATATATAATTTTTAATTCCCCAGCACAGTCGAGAATTAAAATTGAATAGAATATATATCATTGTTCCTTATAGTTTTCTATAGTTCTTGTTGAACTTAGGTATTTTTTTCTGTATTAGATCCACAGTTTTAAGAAAATATTGATACTTAATTAATTTTTTACACTTTTTATATTTTTTTGTAAAATTTTTATTTATAGTTATGAAGCTATTATGCAAATTTTATAAATATCTATATTTAAGATAAGATTTGTTTGATTTACCGAGCATTATATTTTATTCTGAATATACATTTTACCACGCAACCTTAAAAAAAATAAGTATATAATCAATGGATAAATATTAAAAATTTGTAATATATATTTTTATTTTATAGTCTTCATACATTAATTTTAGAATTAGATTGATAAATTCTGACCAACCACAAAATAATATCTGTATAAAGTTATGTTGATATTGTAGAAATAAGTTAAAAACATAAATACAAATTTCAAAATTTATATTGTTTTAAAACCATAACTGATTTCTGTTTAAATTCATAAATTGTTAGCTAATTTCAAATTGATAATTACTGAAATGTTAATTTGTTCCTAATATATAATTATATATATATATATATATATATATAGAGAGAGAGAGAGAGAGAGAGAAATTGTTTAATTATGAAATACATGAATGTAAAACATTATTATTATATCCTTTTCCACAGTTCCTCCAAGAGAAGCAATCATTATGGATGAATTTGGTCAACATTTGCATGGAATAATAGGTCCATACAATGAAGGTTCTCCGGTGTCTCTTATATGCGAAGGAGAAGGAGGTAAGTTAACTTTCATTTTGTATAGGTTTACTTAAAAATCAGTATTTTTTTAATTTCTCTTGGCACTTACACATTATACCGTCGACCAATTTCTTCAAATCAAAATACATCACCGAATGTCGTTCTAATAGAGAAAAACCATTTCCACGAATGTACCAAAAAACAACAACATTGATTTGGCATTGGCGATATTCTTTGAATTTTTGACGTTTCTTTATTTGGTAAAATTGGTCGATGGTATAAAGTATAAATATCTTTTCTGGTTATCTAAATTACAATCATACAAGTAAAGCAGAATAATTGAGTTTTACTAGAGATTGAAACATTGAAGGGTAAATTGAAATTTATTAGGCATACAAATATCATTTTTAATAAAAGACACTGAACTACTTTTAGACATAATATTAATTTTACATTAGAACTTTAATAAATGTGCTAATTTTGGTATAAAATAGGGCTCTATTTTTGAAATTCAATCAGTAAGATTTCAAGATTTCATTGTGTAGTTACTAAGTTTTTCAGGGATAATTATAGTACATTTTAACAATGGGATTCTTACGAGATATTTTGAGACAGAAAAACATATTTGTAAGTATAAAGGAAATATTTCTATAAAGTGTATTAGTTTCGAAAATATATTTTATTGAATTAATTTCGTCAGTGTAAAAAAATATATTGCTTACTAAATATGGTAGATCTTCACTTGGGAAGAAAGTGAAGTTTTAATACTAAACGTTTGGATAAATACTTATCTTTGAGTTCAAAATACTAAAAAAATCTTGTATTACCTATATATAACAAGCGAAAATAAAGTATTTCATATTTTGAAGGCGTATAGTATGTCATTCATTATTTTTAATCTCTTGATGTAGATTTATTTTTTTAAAATTTAATACTATGTATTTCTCTAATTATTTTCAAAATTGTACTTATAAGTATAGTTTCATATATAAGGCATGCACAGTTAATTCGACTCTAAATGTTTTCCTTTCGATTATTTCAATAAAAAAATCACACATTAAATAGTAATATAGTTTAAAGTGTTTTAATAATGAATTTTCCAATTATTCAGTGTATAATGCTATTGAATAAGCTTTGTAATTTGTACAAATCAACTGCTATATTTCTTGAAAAATGTTCACAATTTTATTTGCAATTTGTAAAAAAAAAGCTGAGAAACGTAATTTAACTGTTTCATAATGCTATATTTTACTTTTAATTGGAATAAAAAAATAAAATAAGGGATACCTTAAACAAAAAAAAACAATCAAAAATTCTTGTGTTTTTTTTTTTTTTTTTCCTCTTGAATTAAAAATGCTTCGTGTTTCTATTAAGAAATATACGATAAATATTAATTTGTTCTTTTGGGGACTAGATGAAATTATTCAATTTTGATAGTTTTCTTTTAAACCCAATAAAACAATCATTTTTCAAATGCTCAGAATACAAGTATGTATCTAAAATATGAAATATCTGGCACAACATCACAAAGGATTATTTTAAATTGTTTTGATAAAATATTTGCTTTTTCTCTTTTAAAGTAACTCTCTCTCTCTATATGTATATATCTTACAAAATGTAATTCATTATCAAGGAATCTAAGTTATATGCATATAGCTCAGAAATAAGTTTTTTTTTGAAATTAATACTCTCAACTGAAACAAATTTAATTGAATTTTCTAAATAATTTTTATTAAATGATTTTCTTTTTAAAAACATAATCGAAAATTTCTACTTGAATGCTAATGGAATTGTTAAATCGCATTTGATAATATTTAAAGTATTAATTTTAAAAGAGAAATACTTAAATATATCAAATTTCACTCCAATGAAATTAGAAATATGAGATTAATATGCATGGAAATCATTGAGACAATTTCTTTTTATTTTTATATACAACTAGAGTTTAACTGAATACACTTAAATTGTGTATTCTAATTTATTATTGATATTACATATATTTGTATAGACACAATTTTACATTTTTTATTTTAATCTCTCGAGCCTATTTCACTTATCTCCACACTTTCTTACGGATAAATCACTGCTAGTTAAACATTTTTAACCCTAAATTCTATTTCCAGCATCAATAAATTAAAAATTATATTTTGTATCGGGAAAATATCTGATTCTCTCTCTTTGTAGGATTAGAGTTAAGCCTGTAACGAATAGCTGGAAATCTTATTGCGGATTCTTTTCTATCTACCAAGAATAAAAGTTCATTTACCGAAAGGAAAATGATAAAGCTCATCTAAAATATCTGAAGAGAAAAACTTAATAACAAAACAGTATTCGTTATCTTTAAGAATACTCGGAAACGCAAAATCCGTTTTCGATTAAGTTTCTGTCTTCCAGCATTATGGGAGCTATTTCATGAAATCAATAAAACAACTTTAAATGGTACCTGGCACGCAAATCTTCTGAATGTTTAATGTAATGAACTGAAAGTTTGGGATGGACTGCTTGTATAGAAAATGAGTAATATTAATTGTATTAATTAATTAATCAATCAATTAACTACCAATTAAATTTTCATTATCACCTTTAATTTATTATTAATTGTGTATTTCATTAATTAGAAAACATTTAAAGGTTTTCGTGCATGTGATTCTTTTTTAGAAACTGAATGAAAACCTTTAAGCGAGAGAAAGAAATAAAAAAAAAACAATTACGAATTTATCGCTTTTGAATCAAAATAATTACTTCACATAAGCATTCTAAAGGTATTTCAGTTTCATATATTTAATGATTGGAAAAATGTAAAGTAATGGAATGTGCTCAGAAAAAGGTATTAAATAGTATTGAGAAAATATATTTATTAACCAAGAAGTACATTATTATAACACTGGCTTATAATTTCCCTTTTTCTTACTTTCTGAAAGAAAAGTAGAATACAATATTTCGATATGAATTATGCAGATATGAAAAATAAATACTTTCCATACTGTGTATTTCTATATTATATATATATATTTAGCATACATATTATATAATGTTATAATATATATCTAACAAAAATATTAACATTGTTATATCTTATGCATATAAAATTATTTTCTACAAGTATAATTATCAACTAATCACTTACATTTATCCATAAAAAGGATATTTCCTTCAAACATAGGTAACTAAAATTCATTTTTATCTCGGAAGATATATTCCGTAAAATCCTGCGTATAACATGCACTTTTAACACAGGAAATATGATCAAAATTTACGAGTGCGCGTTATACACGGATATAAAAATAGGAGCTTTAAAAATAAACAAAAAACGATCATCACTGAAAAAAATTAGACTTCTACATGGAACGAAATACTGTTTATTTATTAAAAATTACATTCGTTAAGATGACTTGGTATGGTTAAAAATAAACTATCGTTTTTTTTATTTTCATTTTATCTTATTCTTTGCATTATTGTATTTCGATTGATATATCACTTGTGCATGTCGGAAAGTTAGAAAATGACTAAAACTTCATTTGAAAACAAATTATTCAATTCAGCCATACACTCTTTTTAGAAAAAAGCTAAAAATGCTTTTGATAAAAATGATTTTAGAAATAGAAATAATAACTATAAGAAAGAATGTGTAGTATTAAAAGCAGAATATTTCGATGCAATACAATAATGTAATTTTTCTTCCGTGAAATGTGTGCATGTAAAATTTTTAAATTAAGACATTTTATATTAATAATTTTATAACAGTTCTTCCTGGCTATATTTTTCATATAAATGTAATACTTTAATATTATAAGAAGAAAAACAGCTAAAATTTCTGTCGTGACAGAAAAAATATTTTTAACATTGTTCTTGAATTTTCATGGGCAATTAGTACGGTCACTTTTAAAAGTTGATCATTTATAAAAATCGATTGTGGAACGGTTGAAAAATATGAAAATGCAATTATTTTAAAGAAAAATGTATAACTAATATCTTAAAGAGGTATTTTAAGTTTAATTAAGCTTTTATAATAATTATTTTTACAGAATTATAAACTTTAAACCTGTTTTTCTCAGTTTGTGTCGAAACGTAGTGTATTTAAATCGTTTTTGAAGACAATTATTTACCAATCACTTCCATTTTTTCTTGCGTGTTGAAAATAAAGCATGTAATTTTTAGAGATCCGTTTTTATAAACTGAATACTTTTTTAAAAAAAAAAAATAAAATCCAAACATGTTGGCAGTTTTTTCGTTGATTTTTAGCCTGTATATCAACATTTTATTTTTTCTCGAAAACGAATGAAGTTATTCTAAAATCGATAAACAAAGTTGTTCGATCATCCATAAGAATATTATAAAAACAATTCAGGTCAAAAATTAATTTTTACAAAAGGAGTAGGATTTTAAAATTTTCCCAATTTTTTCAAAAATAAATTTTTAAAATTGTGTGAATAATATATGAAAATTTTCATCTGGTAACATTTTCTTGAATAGAAACATTGTATAAAATGCTAAAATATAATTTTTAAATACGTAAATAAAGAAGTTTCTATGCCAAGTCCCCTTAATAACTTAAAGGGTTGTAGTTCTAGAAGTATTGCATTTTTTCTAATAACTGAAATAATATATCGAAAAAATTACTTCAAAACTTAACAGCGTTGCATTTGTACACTTCAGATTCCTTTGTAAAATGGGGGGTGCGCGTTTTACGGCGAGTATGCCTAAAAATTATAAGTTGTACCTTAGAAGTACTGGTTTGCGTTATACGCTGGATTTCACGGGAACTCTAACTAAAATGACGAATTTTCTATAAAGATGAGACATTTGCATTAAGTTTTTTTTATAATTACTTTTATATGGAATAGTTTATAAAGCATTTTAATAAAGTATTGGGATAATTTTAAACTATTGAATTACGTTACATTAAAAGCGACGCACCTAGAAAGATATATTCGAAATGAATAAAGATCGGTAAGTGTATTAAGGACGAAATACTGATAAGAAACTGGTCCATTGCACTCAAGAAATTTAGATAGGTGCAAGAGGGCAAAACACGTTAGCGTAACTTTGACAAAAGACAGTGTTTCTCAAACTGTGGTGCGTGAACCCCTTGGTGACATGTAATCCTACGTGGGGGAGCGATAATTTAGGAAATTTAATAATAAAATAATATTTTTTAAAAAATAATATTAATGTACTGAAAGGAAGAAAAACAAAATACAATCTAAAGTATGAAAAGTAACATGATACTTATCTTGTTACTAAAAATTATCTTAAAATATTTACTACTTAAAAGAAACATATACAAAATTTAATTATTACATTTATAATTTATATGGTTTATAATTAAGTTTATATTGTAGCTTTAGCATAAAAGTACATTAATAGAGTTGCATTCAATACATTGTCATTGGATGAGGAAGGACGATGAAAATTATGATTGATAATTGGGTCACCAATATTGAAAGTCTGAGAAGCATTGACCTGATCTATTATGCAACTGCGCCTGACATGTAGATTTATCCGATACGAGATTACTTGCTATACACATTCCAATTGAGTAGTTAGATCAAAGCTATGTAGAAATGGTCGGAGATACCTGCCCATCAAAAAAGCGCATGCATAGTCTGTCGGTAAGAGTTTTGGTGATTATGATTGAAGTGCTATAGATGCACGAAGACAAGCTGATGAAAAGTGTTAGGCGTGAGACATGGCATTGCCGTGTTGTAATTAAAGTCCCAATGTTGGTGAAGAAAATGACAATACTTTGGAGCGTGTATAATCTCAACGGGGTAAGGGCGATTTTTGTAAGGGTATCAACTATTTCAACCAGGCTGATAATCAGATTAGCATAACATACAAGATGGTGTGTGATGGTGAGGGTCAGCATAATAACCTCCGTGACAATAGTCATCAATGGCTACATTGATGTCGTGTTACAGATAAATCATTCATAAGAACGCATTATGTGCTTTTAGGCTACAATCGAAATACAACTCTTTCCTGATATTGAATCGTTGCTTTGGAAAAATACTAGCTACTTGACGTTCTCACCAACTGTGTTTTACCCCTTCCTACCAGCATGGCCTAATATATAATAGCATTACTTCAAATCAAGAGTCCAGTTATCCAGTTATTTTACCTTCCTGCTTCTTTTATTTCGTTTTCTCGTCTTTCATCGAATGTTGACTTCAGCTTATACTTTTTTTGAATACTTGTGCAAAGCTTTATTATATTGCAAGTGATTTGATGGAACCACAATCTGATAGAACCTAAGGAATTGCATTGGAATTCCCTCTATTTTGTCAACCTACCAGATCAGTGATGGTTAACCTGTGACCCACCGAGCTTTTTTCAGTGACCCGGCTATAGCTCATTGCACTAGAATGTTATTTTTTTTAAAGAAAACTGTATTAAAAATTTAGTAGGAAACTAAATCAATCAAGTAATCAAATCTGCCGATGTTGTTGTTGATTTTGTATGAGTACAAATTGCAAGATTTGTTTCGCCTAATTATAACTGTAACGGATGTTAATAACAGATAACTGCAAAGTAGTGAACGGAACTGGAGTAGTGACTGTTTTATGGGTGAAAATGACTTTTAATTATAAACCAGTAAAGCTGATTTCAGACCAGAATTCATTTAAAACACATTGCAACCATTCTACACTTAATAAATTAATATTTGAAATAAAAATAGGAGATGTATTGTCAAAAGAAAAATTCAAGTTTTCAAATGGCATGGCAGCATTTTTTGCATGATAATTGAATGTGAACTAGGGGATTGGTCATGGATGAAAGGTAATAGAAAATCTGCCTCTTAATTCAGTAAAAAATTAAGTAAAACAACTTTTTGTGCGTTATTAATATACTTTCAATAATATATTAATACAAATATTAATATACTTAAAAAAGCAAAAATGAATTTTAATATTTTTATCAATTTTCGAAATTTTAAATATTCAATATTATTTTGGAATGTTTTTCCACTAATCCTGATGTTTAGGACGGCGTGAAATGCCTGTCAAATGTATGTGGTCCGGCAGGACAAAGGTTAAGTAACCGTGATACACATGCTCTGTTGCAATGCACTGGAACTCCAATAGACCATCAGAAGAAAATGTTTTGCATATTTTATAGTAAGATGTGTGTAATGTTCAATTTCGTTCTGTTTGGATATGCTTTTCTTAATTTGTCTCTTATTTCTATGATGCTTTTATAAACATTTCAGCATTTTACTTCTATAAAAACATCATACATATAATTAATAAAGGGTGTTTTTTAGAGGTATAGAACTTTAAATTGCAATAAAACAACGATTTATTATTCGATTGACATGATTTTTTTTATTCGAAAGATAATCTTGTGGCATTACATTTTAAATATGATTCTGGCATAGGACTGCCACGGCTGGCTCGGATGTAGTCCAATCTGGACGTCCAATTTTCGATGACTTTTTCCAACATTTGTGACCGTATATCGGCAATAACACGACGAATGTTGTCTTCCAAATGGTCAAGCGTTTGTGGCTTATCCGCATAGACCAATGACTTAACATAACCCAACAGAAAATAGACTAGCGGTGCGGATTCACAAGATCTTCGAGGCCAATTCACAGGTCCAATACGTGAAATTAGGTGGTCACCAAACGAATCTTTCATTAAATCGATTGTGGCAAGAGCTGTGTGACATGTTGCGCCGTCTTGTTGGAACCACAGCTCCTGGGCATCATGATCGTTCAATTCAGGAATAAAAAGTTAGTAACCATGGTTTTATACCGATCACCATTGACTGTAACGTTGTGGCCTTCGTCGTTTTTGAAGAAGTATGCACCAATGATTCCACCAGCCCATAAAGCGCACCAAACAGTCAGTTTTTCTGGATGTAACGGTGTTTCGACATACACTTGTGGATTAGCTTCACTCCAAATGCGGCAGTTTTGTTTGCTGACGTAGCCATTCAACCAGAAGTGCGCTTCATCGCTAAACAAAATTCGCTTATGAAAATCGGGAACAACGGCAATCTCGTTTTGGGCCCATTCGATGAATCTACGACTTGTTTGATGATGGTTTGGCTTCAATTCTTGCACGAGTTGGAATTGGTGTGGTGCATGGTAAAACAAGATGCTTCGTCCAAGATCTTGACCATGGTTCAAAAAGTGGTCCGTCGCCAAAAGATCCTCGTGTAGCTGAATAGTGCGACGTTAATATTCAATCAATCAAACTTGCACGAGTTGGATTTTTGTAAGCATGCAAAACAAGATGCTTCCGCAAGATCTTCCATAAAGTGGATGGACACAGATCTTCTGTGCTCGATGGCAATGACTCTCACGCTACGCTCTACAGTAGCAATAGCTTCTTCTGTACGCACCGTACGACGTCTCTGGGGATGCGAGTTATCAATTACAGTAAACGTGGTGCGAAAACGTTCCATTGTTAATCGAATTAACTGCTCTGATGGACGATTTTGTCGACTATAAAATCGACGTAGTGCGCGATACGTATTCCGCCCAAAACCATTATTTTCGAAATAAAATTGCACAATTTTTAAAGCGTTGTTCAGGCGTGAGTCTATTCATGATGAATTGCCAAACCAAACTGAGAATAAATCACTTGACAACTGTTAAATCGGTCACCATCTTGGAAAGTAATGCCAACTTAAACTTCTATACCTGAAAAAAACACTCTTTATATTGATTTAACTATAGTAATAGCAGAGTAGTATTCTTATTCGGTGCGCTATCATATACACATATATATTTGATACACCGATGTTTAATATAAGATAAGTGAAATGATATCTCTTTCGTTTACGTGAGTATGCCCAATCTTGCTAAGATTATAAAAAAAAATTAAAAAAATGTCGCTTTGAGAAGTTTTTTTTTTATTTTAAAAGAAATAATAATAATACTTAGTTCCACTGCAGTTTAAACAAAAACAAACTTTGTAATGTGGAAAACGGTAACGTCCAACATTTATTCTCGCTTGAGGGGTTTTAAAAGTGGATATATTGAATTTAAGATGGAGGAAAACTTTTCATCTCAATTTAACTTACTTTTGACAGCTATTGGAATTCACTATTTCAATATATAAATGTCTTTTACTTTGTCAATTTTACAATATTTTTTTCAAAATATTTACTGAAGGATGCAGATATTCCAAGCAGTTCAAATATCAGTAACATTTTGCTTAAAAAGTAAGTATTTCCTATTTTTTTCAAAGTTAATGTAAGTGAGCTTTTATATAAGCAAATATATGCAGGCAAAAATAATTCCGATATTTATCAAACACATTTCGTTCATCCAGTGTATTTTATACCTTGTAAATTAATGTATTTTTAATATGAAAACCTATATTAAATATTAAATATATATAAGCTGTTACTAAATTTTATATTTTATGACAAAATACAGACAAAAAGAAAGGAAAATTTTAAGCTTTCGCAAAAGTAACTACAAATCAAATACATAAACAATTATGAGTATTGCATAAGCCAATAATTAAAGTAGAGTAATATTCCATTAAATTACTTAATCAAAAACTTGGATTCAAAATTTTAAATTTTATTAAAATATTTTAATACTTTCAAACTGCTGTATTTCTGAAGAAAACATAATACACATAATTTAAGCGTATGTATTTAGAAAAGGTTGTGGAGCTTTTCTTATATTAATTCCTTTTTTATTTTTTTAAACTTTATTAAAATATGCTCATTTTTCTAAAAATAAGCTTTAAGCAAAATGTTTATCATACTACGTGAGAAAAATAGTATATTACACATCAAATCATAATTGTCATGAAGCGTATGTGATATTATTTCATGATACCATACGCAAGAAGCAGTGCAGAACTTTATTTGGTTGTCTACGATTTATTGAAGATACTGCGGGATGAAAATTTATCCGAAATCTAGGTTAATGAAAAGTTCCAAAATTACTATTCCCAATATCATAATTAGGAAAAATGTTTGAAACAAAATAAATGAAATGGAAGAAAAGTAAGATGTAATTAACAATTTTTCGAATATCATCTAACACAGGCCATTAATCTCGTGTTATTTCAAATTGTACCGATAAAAAAAATATTCACATGACATAATTTAGAATATTTTAAGTACATTATTAATGCAAAATTTGTGAAAACGAAGGAAATACTATTATTATTGAAAACTAGTAAGGAAGGCTGAAATGGGCTAACATGTTTACATCTGGGAACGATACGTTTAAACAAATTTTTTTTTCATTGAAAAGTTTTGAGCTTTGGACGGAACCGTTCGGTATAAACAATTATCGAGAGTATTCGGAGTGGAATGAACTGGAATAGCAACTGTGCTGGTAAATAAATTAGAGGAAGATTATCACTGTTTTGAAGAAGATTTAAAAATGTGTTTATATGTCATACGCTGAAAGTGAAAATGAGCGCTTTAAAAAATAAAAAAAATAGAGCTAACTATACTTAGAAACAAGAAATATAAAAAATATAATAAAATAAGTCAATTACTACTTTCAACAAATAAAAATTTTATATTAGCTACTTATTATTAATTAGTTACAATTATTTTAAATATGTATGTACATAGGACAGAATCACAGCATTAAGCCGGTAATTAATTTTTATTCATTATCATTTAAGTATCGTATTATCAACCTAAACAATCGTATCTATAAATTGCTGTTCAACTGAATGCTTTAAAACGTGCGGGAAAAAAAAACAACCTTTTCAAATTTTGACACAAGTCGCCTACAGGGTCACTAAGTCGCCAAAAATAATTCCAACGTGATTGTATTTGTAATTCTTTAAATAATTAGTTTTAATCAATTATTTTTTGTTAATTATTAACAAAAGCCGTTGTATTGTTATCCAAAATAATCATATATATAAAATTTCAGCTCAATTGAGCACTTTAAAATGCATTTTATTAAAGATTGAAAATTCTGCCAAGATAAATAAATAAGTAAATATGAAGAGAGCGTGAGCTAATAGTAAGAATTGAAAAAATAGAGATAACGGTACATAGAAAAAATAAGACTTCTACTTAGATGGAAATATTGTTTATTCTAAGAGAAATAGTATTTCTTGTCAATTGAAAGGTTTTTAGTTCTAGAAGTATACAAATTTTTCTAAAGCCTGGAACAATACAGTGATACCCCGAACTTAAGAGATAGGTGGGACTGTTTGATAACCGAGTAAGTCGAATTTGTTAAGTCAGGATAAACATTGTGAAATTTACTACAAACTACACCATCCATGGATTTTACATGACTAATCTGTGCTATAAGATAATCGGTTTCCCTTTAACCCAGAGCTTCTCAAACTTTCACTACTGGCGACCAAATTTTCAATAATAATTTTTCGTGCCCCTCTCTTTATACAATAATAGTGCGTTTTGTTGCTAAAGCTACCATACGATCTTAAATACAAACCGTACAAATTCACAATATATGTTAATTAGATGTTTGTTACTTTTACGTAATATATATTTTAAGCAAATTACTTTTAAGTAATACTATTTTAAACAAATTACTTTTAAGTAATAAGATAATTATCGTGTTATTTTTCGTATCTATAATTTTTAAATTGGAACAGATTGCAAAATAATATTTATTTAAAGCTTTATTTCTTCCATCATCCATTTCTAAAAGTTTAAATGTCATTAGAAAAATAGCCTAGTCTATGTTGTTCTCTATCATATCCGTCACAATTAGCATTCTCGCGAGCGTCTGCGCAAAGCGCATAATTGCAAGTGTTGGTATTTTTTTACCTTTGCAGACCTAGCTTATTTCCCAGGAGCTGGTATCACTTTTTAGTGCGGTATCATGTAATAGGCGGTACCAATTGCCGCAAGTAATTTTAATGTCCAGTTTCCTCCTCAGAGAGAGGCACCTGAACCCTGACGATGCAAAATTGAACTTAATAATTTTGGCAGCCAAACCAAACAGATGCATCAAGGGACTTTTTACATGCCGAATAATCATACAACGTGGCCGTTCATGAACGCTGTCGATTTTCTCCATCATGAAAGTCCACTGACATGGACTGGGGTTGAACCCGCAACCTTAGTTGTAGATAGCCAGCGACAAACCAACTACGCCATCCAGTCGGCAATTGCTGAATTGTAAGGAGAGTAAAACCACGATCACGGCAATCGATACAATAATGAATGCTCATATTAAAAATAGATTTAAACGAACTGTAATTGTAATCCTCTCAAATTAGCATTTATTATTAATGTTAAATAATGAAAAAGAATGAAAAATTCCGATAAAGAATAATTCTGTTATTTTTAATATTTAAAACGAGAAGTCTTTAAAATGTTTTAACCCGTAAGAAACGCGCACTCGAATACTAATGGTAATAGTCACGCGTGGTGATGGAGTCACCCCGAAGCTTTTTTTTTTACAATTATTTTTATTGTACACAATAAAAATCACAATTCCAGTGAATAATTTAACTAAGAGAAAGTATACTTACCTACTTTCTACCTTTTTTCCATTAATAATTTGAGAAAAATTCCAATAGAACCGAATTAAAATGTTTTTAAGGTATGCAACCTTAATGAAGGACACACATCGCAGAAACTTTTCACGAACATTACAGGAATGATATATGCAAGCAAAACTGGCATATTTTGTTCAAATTTTTGTAGTTTGACCCACGCGACCTCTACCGGTTTAAATATGTAATCAATGTAAATCTATGAAAGTTAGTTCTAAAAAGAAATTACATAAAGCGTTTTTCATCATGATTTATATGTTTCAGAATAATCATTAAAATTAATTTTGGCCAAATAATCATTTAAAAGGCTTTCTTAGCTTTTCAAAACGTCATATAATTATTTCGTTTATGCGCATTATTTACAACTTCCCTAAATGCAAAATGAATACATCAAAAAGGAACGAACAACCATACTAGTAAGTTCAAAGATCAAACAGATGAATTTATATCTGCCTAGAATATTTCTTTGGGTCTGGGTTTTGTTTTTTCTCTGAAATAGTTTTTTTGGTTTAAAAAGAAAACTCACTAAAAAAAATCTCTCATTGTGGCAATAGAGCAAATCAAACAAAATGTTATGTTTTTTATTTAGTTATAGGATCTGATAGCTATTGAATGTATCGAAATGAAAGTTTTTATGTTTCATGAAGTAATACCAATAAATTCTACCAGTGTAAATGTGTATTTTTATTATGTTAGAAAGTATTTTCTTACTTCATTACAGTAAATTAATTTTTTAATCTTTTATTTTCGATATACTCGCGCCCCTCTTTTAGGATTATCACCCCCGAGGGGGCACGCCCCACACTTTGAGAAACATTGATTTAACATTTTATCAGCTAAATGTACTTAGTAACACTCACTTTAAAGTTGCATAGAATAACCATTTTTACGAATATTTTGACGATACGTAGCAGGAATATTCTTAGAAATCCACTCTTCCAAGATATATAGCGGCACGTGTTCTATGAGGATTATTTTGGCGGGTAAGGTGAGTAGTTTTATAGCAGAAATTGCGTTTTCAGCTAACGACATTTTCAGTGGATTACGAAGATTATCATTTTTGTCCCGAAAAAATAGTTAATGTTGAAATTTAAGTGTTTTATTTTTTTATATGTTAATGGGGACCTTAGTTAAATATTTGACTATTTATTTTAAGTGAAAAGTGTATAGAATTATATTTTACAGTTGAATATCTTTAATTAATTAATTAGCTCTAATGAATTAAATTTCCAAAAGTTGAGTATTTTGTGTGTTTATGTATATCCCTTAAAATTTTCAGTGTAGTAATTCAAAAAAAATATTGCATGAATAAAACTGCGGTAAATCATAATGCGGTAGATAAAGGGTTAAACCAGTGCTTCTCAAACTTTCAATAATGGCGCGCCCCTTTTCGATCACAATTTATATCGCCCCCCCCCTTATACATTAATAATGTACTAAATACAATAATAATGAACTTTGAAGCTAAAGTTGCAATAGGCGATCTTAATTATAAACCATACAAATTAGTAACATAAGTATTAAATTTTGTTTACTACTTTTAAGTAATAAATAAATAAGTAAATAAAATAATAAGATAATTATTATGTGTGTTATTTTTTCCTTTCTCTAATTTTTAAAATGAACATATTGCAAAATACGGTGGCTGCTTAGAAGACAATATATATATGTATCTGCTAAATATAGAAAAATAACTCAGAGGGTCAATTTCTAATCATAAGCATTCCTTATAAAAACTTTGCTTTGCAAGACAAGCCCATGGAAGTCGTTAATACGTATTAAACTTGTTCTTAATTTAGTATTAATTAATTAGTTATAAACTACTATGGAGCACTGATACATTAAAAGTATACCGGCTGAAGTACCTCGCTTGCACGAGTTCATTTATAAGAAAATAAAACATTATTGAAATAATCGCTGAATTTTGTAAGGAGAGTAAAGTCAAGTGCGCGACAATGTTTACAAAAATGTAAAATGATTTTTTTAATGATTGCTCAACGTATAATTAGTTTAAAGCGAACTAGTTTTAAGCCTTACAGAATTATCATTTAGAATTGATGTTGAATAATGAACAATAATATAAAATTCAGATGGAGAATAATATTGTATTATTTTTAATATTTAAAGCGAAAAAACTTCGTTTTAACCCTGGAGCAGGCGTGCACTTGATACTAATGGACCAGCGGGGTTATTGAGTCACCCCAATCCTTTTTTTTAATATTTATTTTTATAGTACTCAATAAAAATCGTAATTCCAGTGAATAATTTAATTATGAGAAAATATACTTTTCTACTTTCAAGGACTTCTTTGGTAACAAATAAACAGTTTTGCCAGTTATTAATGATTTCGTAATTTGTGTGTCCCGCGTGACCACTTCAGGGTAAAAAATGTATCCATTATGATAATAAATATGTTACTAATAAACAATTTTGTAAATCGTTTTTCGTTGTGCTTTATATATTTTAGAATACTCTTAAATACTCTCCGTGGTTTTCCAAATAGTATCATAAAACTGTTTTCAGGGAAAAAAGCGCAACAGAGAAATACATTACTTACAACTTCCCTAAATGAGAAACAAACACATAAGAGGTAGGTCATAACTAACTGTACCAATAACTTAGAAGGTCAAACAGATTGCAGCTATAATGTGCAGTATTTCAAAAATAATGACAGTGATGAATTTTTTATGTTCCTAAATTTTTTCGATTCTGGGTCCGGGATCTGTTTTTTCTATGAATGAGTAGTATGTTAGGATTAAAAAGGAAGTGTAATTAAAAAATATCTCATCATGGGATTACTGCAAATCAAATAAAAGTTTTTTTGTTTAGTTATAGGATCAAAGATAGCTAATTAGGTATTGAAGAAGTTTTTATTTTTGATGACAATATCGCGCGCGCGCCTATAAATTATATCCCAGTAAAAGTGCATTTTTTATGTCTGAAAGCATTTTGTTTTAATTCATTCCAGTAACTTAAATATTTTTAAATCTTTTATTTTCGATATGCTCGCGCACCCCTAGTAAGGTCATCGCGCCCCCCCAGGGGGGCGTGCCCTACAGTTTGAGAAACACTGGGTTAAACAGTTTATAGTTTGATGGTGCTATCTAGATATTTTAGTATCTCTCTCTCTCCCATTCCCCCTCTTCTAGGAAATGTTTATTTAAATGAAAGAAAAAAATCAGGTTTTTCTCCCATTTCTCTCATTGCTCACACATCACACATACTTGGGCTCCACTCACTGCTGTAGCTAGTTACGAGGTGGCTCTGTAACAAAATTCCTTCGATGCCATTTTTAAGATACGGGATCTCTATTAGTGGGACTGTAGCTACTCATGTTGAGGTCTCTGTAGCTTCAATCCCGTATCATTTTTATGGTTTATAGGGTGGTAGACACGCCCGTCTCCACTTAAAATATTTGGAGCATGTTTCATTCCAAAGTTTATATGAATAATAAAAAAATAAATAAATTATATGTTATTCAACTGAAAGTAACAATTGCTTAAGATAATAACATAAGAGTAATGAAAGTGAAATTTCACATCCGGTTCTTTTAACTCAAAACGGATTTTATGGGGTCAACGAAGGAACAATATCATATCAAATACCATATCTCTTTTTTTTAAAGACACATTATAATTGAAGAGCAAATGATATTTAATTAACTTTAAATATTCGAATACCGTATTTACTCGATTCTAAGCCGCACTTTTTTTCCCAATGTAAATGCTACTCAAAATCGGACGTGGCTTAGAATAGAAGGAAAAAAATCATTATTTCGGGCAATTAGAGCTATTCCAGATTCATAAATGTATTTAAAATTTATAATATTGATAAAATAAGTAATTATCCACTTATTATTATTTCTCATTTTAAATTTACTTTAATTTCGTAAAACTCAATTTTGAAAAATATTTTTACACTGTTTTACTTTATTCGCAAAAACGTGTTAATAATTTGGAGTGCGGCTAAAATTTGAATAAATACGGTACTTCAGTATCATAATTATTAAAAAATAATTATAATAAATACTTTGCAATATATAAATGGGATGAAATGTATAATTTACAATTAAAAAGTTGTTTAATTTCACTCAATATTTTTCTTGGTGGGCTTCATTGCTTCTCAAGTAGAAAAATACATTTGTTCCCACAAAGATTTTTTTTTGTTTCCTGTTTTGCTTATTCATGTTTTACACAATAGTTTCTTATCTTTTGATCTTAATGAGTTCCTTATGGATCTACCCTTCTTACCGGATATATGTCATGCAACATTAGGCATTACCCATCCTTCTGCATCAATCATTTGCTTTTCTTTTTTTTTCCCCTTTCAGTTGAACAAAACATTGGCTCAAGATGATTTTTTTCGTTTTGCTTTTTTTTTTTTTTGCTAAACATCTCAAACTCTATATAGACGTAAGACAAATAACCTTTTGTTGTGTGAGGTTTCTCATTGCACCGTTTAGATGAAGCTTGCTTATTTGAGATGAATACGAAGAAGGAACGTTATTCTTCTGAAACTATCTACTTTCGCTGTGCGGTTCGCTGTTAGTCCTTTTATTGCCTTAACACCATTTCTCGGAGGGTTGAATGATCTGCTTTATGGGCGTCATTCTTCTTTCTTTTTTTATTTCTTGTATGATTGCAGTTGCTCATGTTCATTCTTCTTTTTAGTTTCGCTGACAGTTTTAGGGAGTCAGAAAGAAAATTTCTCACAGGTGTTTATGCAGTAAATTGGAAAAAAAAAAAAACTAGTGGCTCATGAAACTATGAGACGAAATTATCAGATACAGGATATCTTAATTGTTCAATGCTCCATTAATTTAGCACAAATAATGCCAAAAGAAAGATGAAATTAAAAAATGCACATATCAAGTGTTGACAAAATTATAATGGTATTATAAATAATGTTAGGTATATATAATTCAAATTAATACGCTAAAATATCAAGAAAAAAGTATTTAACCCTGAAAAAGGACTCTTCTTTATTTCATCCCATAATGTTTTGAAAACAAGCACGTTATAAATCATTACAGAAGAATATTTTATCTATTTTCTTGTTTATTAACCATTTACTAGACCGTGGTATAATTATACTTAACAATAAATCCAGTCTTATCTATTTATCTGGTATGTTCATTTGTATAATGCATATTTTTTTTTTACTTATTGTATTATTTCCAACAGTAGCTCATATATTTGTTGCTTTTGCTATGAATTCATAAATTTTATGAAAAGCAATCTGTAGAAATTAATATTTTTATCATTATCGTTTAAGAGTATGAAATGTTTCTAATTCATTATTGCTTTTGAGAATTGTAGTGCTTACAAAATTTTTCTTAGAAATTTTATGTAAGGAGAGGTAAATGAAACAAAAGTAAAGTAAATTGTTTTCAATAGTTCACAGGGGGTTTTGGTAAACACATTTCCATAAAACAAAGGTGTCTTAAAAATCAAAATAATTTTACATAATGAGCAAAATTAGTTCATTTTTCAAACCAATATCATAAACAAAAATAGTTAGATGCACAGCTAAAAATATCCCACTAATGAGTAAAACATATAAATGTATTGTTAAATCTTATATATGTAATTTAATCAGTTGTCCGTCTGTTACTTTAAGCATTAAAATACATTATGTACTGTAATTCGTTCAGAGAGATATGAGTATTTTATAAAAAATTAGTCAATTTCCTTGAACATTTCAATAGTGCAAATTTTAAATTTTTATGAAGAAAAAATTGAAAAATTAGAGTTTTCTTGGAATTACAGACTAAATTCACATAAAAATTAAACATCTTGAATATTAATAAGCAAAAAAAAAAAAAAAAAAAATCAATTACATTTGTATTTACTTTTTTTTCTTTATTTCTTTTTCTTTTTCTTTTGCATTATGATATGACGATTCTGTTTCAAGACATCTTATATTAAGTAATACATTTAATTTGCTACTGCCCATGTATCTTAAATAGTGATCTTTTCTTCACAACTACATTTAATTTTATGAAACTCTTATTTAAAGCATGTTCAATTTTTTCCCACATTATAGTTCAGAAATAAATATTACTTGAACTAAAAGAAATCCGACAAGATTTGGAGCTCAATTTTTTAAAAGCTGATATTCAGAAAAACATTTATTGTTTTAAAGAACATAATACATAAGTTTAAAGAGTCATAAGTGTTAAATAAGTAACATGCTTGTGAAAAAAAATATTTTTATAAAATTTTAGCAAAATTTTCAATATGAAGAAAAATAACTTAAATAAAAATTTGTTCGACATGATGCAATTTTAATTTCATTGATATACTTATTGATTCATGTAAAGTGTCACAATCCTCAGAAATTTAATATCAATTCAAATTTGACGTTAATAAAAATTCGTCAGAATTACTTAATTTTCTAAGCAAAAAATGGCTGTAAAATAAAATTAAAACTAACTATATTAAAACCTGTGGTTTGTTGCACTCAAAAGGGCTTGTTTCATTCGTGCTACAAATTTCTTTCCATTTTATTGAATTGTTTTGGATAACTCCATTTTTCTTTCACGCACAAATTATCGTAACAATTTCATTCTTCCAAAAGTGGATTTAAATAAATGTTTTTATAACTAAGATAAAGTAAATGTATTAGAAAAATAACTTAAGATTCGCAAGTTTTATATGGTGTTCCTCTTCTTCCGCAATATTTATTTGTTTATTTTTTCTCATTCTTCCAACATCTAGTCGGATAACTTTAGTTCGTTCCATAACTTACTTACTTTTGAAATCTAAATTACAAAGATCAGAGCGCAAGGTGCTCAATTTCAATTAAACATAAAAATGTATTTTATTTATTTTTTTTTATATCAACACGATTAGATTAAGCCGAAAGTATGCAAATAGCTCTACAAATGAAACATATAATAGTACTTGTAAACATCACAAAGATGAGTTGCATCAGAAATTATAGCTATGAAACCTTTTAATTGTCCAATTAGAATAAATATTTGATGAGTGTAGCATTTCTTAAGCAGAAGAATGGGCAAATTATTTTGTAATGTTGCTAATTTTACTGATAATCTTTGCTCTATAATTGAGAAGTATTTGTTGTGCAACTCACAAAAAAGCAGGACTTATTTAATTAAAGATGCTTACAAATGTTATTTTAGATATAAAATTGACAAACAGATAACATTAATCTTTTTTGATGTGGTTCTACTGAATTTGGAGGAATGATTAAAGTATCCAAATACGTTCGGAACCTCAAAATGGATATTTTTCATGATATGTAGTGTCAGTTAAATTAGAATACATGTATAAAAATTTTTTCATGACATTTTGACGAAAAAAATATTTAAATACAATATTTGGGCAAAAAATTAACTCAGAATAACACTTTTTTTTCAAAATGTTCTCCTTTTGTGAAAAATGCTTCTATTACAATAATATTTTGCCTGTATATAGATCAGACCTCTATACAAAGGTTTAACTCTGTTTTTTGAAAAATGTCACGTTATTTTCAGAGTTACAACCAATCGAAATAATTATTCGCCTTTTTTAAAAAAAATTTCCACTCTTTTGTCGTAAAACATGGATAAACCCATTTCGAAGTTATATATTTCAAAAATTCTAGTTGAGCTCTGTACAGAGGTCTGACCTATAGACAGGAAAAGTTTTGTTATAATAAAAGCATTTTTCACAAAAGGAGAATATTTTGAAAATTAGTCATTCTGTGTTCCTTTTGTCAAAATATTGTACTTAAATATTTTTTTTATTACAATACATTCTTAAAATAAGTTTATATGCATTTTATAATCTAAGTGACAATAAATATCATAAATATTACTCATGTATACGCTTTTGAAAAATCACGGTTCCGAACGTAGTAGGATAACTTAAAGGAAAGGGAAATTCAATGCATTTTACCATATCAATTTTTTTTACAAATCTAGAGATGCTTTTGAATACAGATATTTTTTATGTAGTTATAACACAAAAGGTGTTAGTTTCCAAGAAGAGGCCAAAAATTCACAAGATATAAAGAGCAAACTGGTGAGTGCCTTCCTATCCATAGGCAGAGGGCATGCTGCTTTTGAAACGTTTTCATCTGTGCTCAACATGCCAACAATGGACCGAAAAACATTTGCCAAATGCATGCACAACTTATCTGTGAAAAACAAAGAAATGAAGAAAAAAATGCTCGAAATGTCACGTCAAGCTGCTAGAGAAGCTCACGTAAAAGTTGATGCTTCTCTAAAAAATCAGGAAATAATTGATGTGAGTGTGTCATATGACGGTACTTGGAAAAAGCGAGGACATACATCTAACCTAGGATTAGGAATAATCATCGATATCCTTAGTGGACTTGTCCTTGACTTTGAAGTATTGTCGAAATACTGTCAGAATTGTGTAGTTGCTGGTCGAGATATGGGAGTCGATAGTGCAGAGTTTCACATATGGCAAAAAGGACATGCGGATGAGTGTGACAAAAATTTTGATGGGACTTCTGGAGCCATGGAGATGCACGCTGCACTAATTATGTGGAGGCGATCAATTAGTGATTGCCAAATGAGATTCGTTTCCATGCTGAGTGATGGTGACTCGAATTTTTTTCAATTTTTGTCGGACAATAAAATGTATGGTTCTGATATAAAAATCGAAAAAGAAGAGTGCCTGAATCATACTGCAAAGAGGCTAGGCACATCGTTACGTAACAAAGTGAAAGAATGGAAGGTGAAAAAAGTGACTCTTGGTGGGCGTAAGCAGGGAAGCCTTACAGATAAAAACATCACAAAGTTGCAAATTTACTATAGAAAGGCAATAAAAGATAATGTCCCTGATACCGATAAAATGAAAACTGCTATATATGCCAGCCTGATGCATTTCTCGTCAACTGACAAAAAGCTTATGCATGGTAAGTGTCCTGAACAGGAATCATCATGGTGTTTCTATAAAAGAGCTATACCCAAAAATGAAACCCCAGGGTCACACAGTTCCATGAGAACTTACTTGTTGCCACAAGTAGTGGAGAAAATTATGCCTGTTTATCAACGTTTAGCTTCAGACACCATTCTTGAAAGATGCGCAGCAGGCAAGACGCAAAATTCGAATGAAAGTCTGCATTGCTGCATTTGGCGAAAATGCCCAAAAGAGGTATTCGTCTCCAAAAGGGGACTGGGAATAGCTGCAACAGATGCCATCGAAAAGCACAATTTGGGCTATGTGAAACATCTTGAAGCGAAAGAGGAATCATGTCTAAATGACAGTTTTTCTTTGACTATTGCAGAAAGACAAGATAAACGACGCATTTCTCAGAATATTTCTATGAAACAAAAGAAAAGGAAAAGAAATGCCACGAATACAAATACAGCCTATAGTGCCGGTGCTTTTTAATTTTTTTTTATCAGACTTAGCAAACAGTTTTCTTATTATGTGTAATTACATTTGTTATTTTTTTGTAATTTCATTGTATTGAAATACTATATTTTTACTCATTGTGATTAATGAAATATGTAATAAATTATCTGGTTGATGAAATAATAATGAAATATATTCTGTTAATTTACTTTAGATTTTATTGGAATGTGTGTGTTCTTGCTTACTTCAATTTTTATCACTATATATATTACATGTCAATGTGACTGTTACAATAAATATTGCAGAATCTTATACATTTATTCTATATTTATCTTATCTTTATGATATTAGTGTTTTTCAAATTTATATGAATGTCTTTAATTGTTTTTAAAAAAGCTAAGTTTTTTTCCTTTAGAATAAAAATAGCTGTTGTTCTAAAAAATGAAAGCTTCCTCGAAAGCATTGAATTTTTGTAATTTAATCCCTTTGAAATACTTTATTTTTGCTCATCATGATTAATGAAATATATAATATACTATCTGGTTGGGATAAGACAATGAAATACATTCTGCTAATTTACTTCAGATATTATAAGAAAGTTCTAGCTTACTTCAATTTTTATCACTGTATATACCACGTGTCAATGTGACTGTTACAACAAATATTGCAGAACTTTATGTATATATATTCTACATCTATCTTATATTTGTATGATATTAGTATTTTGCAATTTCAAATTCATATTTATATCTTTAATTTTTTTTTAAAAAAATAAGTTACTTTCCTTTAAAATAAAAAAAGCTGTTTTTCTCAGAATCAAAAATTTGCCTCGAAACCAAAACTCAAAATGATCCATGCGTTGCAATTTTTGTCGAATTGTAACAAAACTTTCCAAAAGTATTCATCTAATGTATACTTATAAATTCTTGGATGCATTGTAGTAATAGTGATAGGGTGAAAGAAGAAATTAAAGTTTTTTATGTAGGAAATCATTAAAATTCTTGAAATTTTTATATAAAAATTTGCGTTTACCCATATTTTGTAAATTATCATATAAAATATTACATTGTATGCATGCATTTGTAAAGAATTGCTTAAATCAGGTGAAAATATGAAATTTAAAAAAAATCAAAACGCATGAAACGTTTTGAAATTTTTAAATTTTCGTTAAATTTTTTTTAAATTTTAATTTTTTTAAAAACTAATCATTTTTTTCTCACCAAAATTTTTATAGGGTTTTAGTTCTAAGTTACATACAGCCAGTAAAAATTTGGGGCATGTTTGTAAAAAAATTAAAAAAAAAATTACTGTCCACTGTAGCCTTAATGATGTATGATGCCATCTTGTAATCTTTAAATTAAAAATAAGGTGTTGTAGCTAGCATTCCATTAGACAAGCATTCGTGCCCCATACTATATTACAAATAAAATTAAAATACCTTGAGCGTAAGTAAGAATATATCCAAATTCCTAAGATCAAGGCCCCCGAATCGGAATGCGTCTGCTAATGATAAACAATTCCATATATAATAACCAATTTACTTATATCATTTCATCATTTTTGTTTTTAAAAACGATGGAATGAGTGTGAACCACCTTATAAATCAACACACCAGGGTTTTTGGTGATGATCTTTGAAATTTGGAGCCTCGTTATAGTGCCAAAGACGAAACCTGTGAGCTAACACATCCCTTTAAACTTACTCTGAACACCATTAGTAGAACTTTAAGGTGCATCAACTCTACACAGCGTGTCTTCAGTGGCTTTAAGGCATGAACTCATAACACGCTGACCACGAGCTCATGACTATGGCCAGTAGGCTACCGCGGCTACTAAAATTGATGGAGAAATATTCTATTGCAATGACTTTCTAAACATCGTTACATCTTTGGATATATCAAAATCTAGAAGAATTCTGATTTTTATCTGCGTTTCTAAATTGAGTTAAAAAACATCGGTTCATTCACAGTAAAAACAAATAATACTCCGTTCCTATAGAATATGTTTCCTGTGATACCTTAAAAAAACTATTAACTGCATTGAAGTGCAAATATTTAAATGGAAAGCATACTTTTATTTGAAAAGCATTTATGTTCTTATAGAAATGAATAAAAATAATCAAAGTATTCATGATTGGACAGACTAACTGGACAGTCACGTAAAATTTATACATTATCATGTGCAAAAGTGGCTATCTGAGAAATATGTGGAGCATTGTGATAAAAATGTAGTTAACCGGCATGTAGTATCACACACCAGATGACACATTTCACCGATCTCATATTATGCTAAGATTGATAAACAAAATTGCAAACACTCTCAATTAAGATGGTGAGATGGTGGTCACATGATTTTCTTCATGTGAGACTCATTCCGTTCAAGATGAAATACTAACAAATAAGGGTAATTTTTTGAGTTAAAGCATTCAGAAACTTATTAAAAATTACTAATTTAAGACTGCTCTGAAGAAAATTGAAAATATAAGGATTTAGTGCAACTTTTTCTTTCAAGTAACAATGCTACAAACAACAAGAGTACAGTGCAAAAGAAGCCAAATTATTTTAAGAACTTATACTGCCACATGTTATTATAATTTCATTTCTTACACTTAAATGAACATCTTTTTTTTAAGAAATACATGGCATTAATTGAAAAAAAATATAAATACGGAATCAGAACTATTGCACTTAAACTAATACACTGAAAGTGCATCCAACTTTATGCACAGTAAAAGCAATCGTGGGTTTTGCGATAAAATGAATGAAATACATAAAACAACCTTTTTTTTATGAATGCTTATTAAAATCATTTTAAAAGTTTTAAATGCTGATTCCAACCATTAAAAACAGTTACTTTTCTGTCTTAAAAACGTGCAACTTTTCTTACATGTAAGAATAGCAGCTCATAAAATTTATTGTTATATTGATAAAGTAGTATATGAAACAGTAGAGAAAATAACAGTTAAACGTTCCTTTGCTATCCAAGATGTGAACAAATAATTAGCTTCAAAGTTAGCATTATACTTTTTTTTTACTGATAAAGCTCTCAAATTTTGAGGGATAATAGAATATATATGAGGGATATTTTTGACTAAAAAAATTTATTTTCTTTTTGGCAGTTTTTTGTTAGTAAAATCATATTGTTCCTCCTAAATATTTTCTGCATTATCTCCTAAGTTGAGATTGTTGCGACCAATAAATTAGTACCATTCAATGAACAAAAAAGAGTGTTATCTTTAATTTCTTTTAACATATTTCATGAATCCAAGAGTGTATCCTATTGAAATATTATCTCAATAATTAAGAAAAAAATAAATAAAAAGTAATTATTTTCTATCAATTTTATATATTACTAGAGGACCCGACAAACGTTGTCCTGTACACACATCATACATTCAAAAATTCCACATTTTTATAAATAAGCTTTAACAATCTGGACCGTTTTGAGTAAAATTTGAGTTAAATTGAGTAAAATTCCAAACACTAATTACATCTGAATGTAGTAATTTAATTAACACGATTTATTTCGGCAAAATAATAACACAAAGTGTCAAAATATTTTCCTGAAATGATCACATGACCAATTGTTGGGACCAACTTGAATCATAATAAAATATTTTTGAGTATTCGATACTGCGATCGTAGCGCAGTCTGCCGGATCCAATGTAAAACATTCCAAGATCAACAATTTATAAATAAAAAATTAATTAAATAAATATTTCAAAACCAAATTATAAATCTAAACCATTGTCGAGTCCACTGGAACAGACAGAAACTTTTTTCAAAATCGGTCCACCCGTTTAGGAGGAGTTTGGTTACATACACACGCACAACATTTTTTTTTTTTTTTGCATTTCGAAACAATAAAGACCGGATTTGGTCAGTTTGGCTGAAAATCAATTTTCCACGCCAACTTACATCTTTTTCAATTCCATCTAATAACTCACAATCTATATACATATTTTATTTGTTTGCTTGTTTATTTATTTATTTATATTGGTGGAATTTTCAATTGTTAATAAAATGCATTTTAAAGCGCTCAATTGGGCTGAAATGTAATGTAGATGACTATTTTGGATGACAAAACAATAATATAATTACAATTAATAAAAATTAATTGATTAAAACTAATTAATTTAAAAATTACAAATACAGCCACGTTGTCGATATAGCGACCCTTTTGGCGACTTATGTCAAAATTTGAAAATGTTTTTTGCTCAGGTGTTAAATATTTCCGTTGAAAGGAAATTTTATATCCACGATTGTTTTGGATGGCAATATGATACTTTAATGATAATTAATGAAAATTAATTACCACTTAATATTGTGATTCTGTCATATGTATATACATATTTATATTAATTACAACTATTTAATAAAATTAGCTAAAATAAATTTTCCTTGGTTGATCTAAGAAGGAATTGATTTTAAAATTTTTTATATTACTTTTTTATAACAATAGCGTTGTTACAATAATGCAGGTGAATGTTGAGTTGTATTTTTGAGTGTTTTTCATTAATATATATTTTAACTAATGTCGATATCGGTCAATCTAAACCATGCTCGAATTTATTTGAACCCACACAAAAAATTTCATCGAAATCGGTCCAGCCGTTGAGGAGGAATTTAGTGACATACACACGCCCAGAAGATTTTTATACATAAAGATTTACTTGGATTATAATTTAAAAAAAGAAAACTCTTTTTAATGAAATGAAATAAAATGTAATAGTTTTTACCTAATATCTTGATCAGTTAATTTTGTTAAAATAAGAGAGCTTGAAAAAATATTAAAAACGAGAAAATTAAGAGAAACAGGTAATTAAAGAAAAAAATATCTATGAATGAGATATATACTTATTAAATTTATACATAAATACATATAAAATAATTTCCCATTTGTATGTAAAAAAAATTCTGTTAAGAGTATAAATAAATTCTATCCTTTCCAACCTTCATTATATTTATATTATTAAGAAAAGAAAGGATACATTTTTAAAAGCAAATAATTTATGTGTAAATTGAGTCCCCCTCTACGTCTTTTTTTTACTTAAAATAAAATTAAGTTTTGAAATCCTTCCAACTTGACAACAGACTTTACAATATATACTTAGTATATATATGAAAAGCTAATCAGCAACAATCTGATAATAAAACTTCAGTGTGCATATTTTTTTGCTGGTTCTGTTCTTATTGTAAATCACAGCCTTGTTAATGGCTTGACGTACTATTGCCTAAATCTGCAGTATTTTTAGGCAAACATTTAGGCTGAATAAAGCGAAGAAGTGAAATAAAATAATGTTTTTGTAGTGGTTATTTTATTTGAACAAAATTATGGCATAAGCATTCAAGTATATTTAAGAAAAATACTCATGAATATACAGAAAACATGGCTGAGACGTTGAACATTGTGTAACAGGAAACTTGTGTCAAAATTGCGAATTACATCTCTGAGAGATGCCAAAACTAGAGGATGCTACAAACTTTTAAGCATCTCTCTCAGCAGCTGATTTTTCCTATAACGTGTAGACGCTTCTAGTACATTGAATGTAATTAGAAATACCTCGCTTATTACAACTTTTTTAGTATCCTTCACTATAATACACTTAGTACTTAAACTACTGCATTTCAATTATCACTGATTGATTCTTTATTATGTGGCTTAGAAAGATTTATACACTCTTCCACCAAAATAATAAAGCCAAAATTAAGGCCTTGATTAGTCAAGATTAAGAGTAATAATTAGCGTGGGCGTATGTGCAAACTGATTGTTGAGAAAAAGGGTTCGTGGCAGATGCAGTTCGTAGCCATTACTTACCTACTATCTAAAAAAAAGACGCATCATAAGCGCATAGATTAGTGCTTCTCAAACTTTCAGTAACTGTGACATAATTTTCAATCATAATTTTCATTGCCCCCTCCCTTTACAAAGACTATGTATTGAACGTATTGAAAATGTACTTTCATGCTAAAGTCACAGCATGACTTTAATTATAAATCATACAAACTATTAAGATAAATATTAAGTTTTGTAAAGGGTGTTTTTTAGAGGTATAGAACTTTAAATTGCAATAAAGCAACTATGTATTATTCGATTGACATGAATTTTTTTTATTCAAAAGATAATCTTATGGCATTTCATTTTACATATGATTTCTGGCATATGGCTGCCACGGCTGGCTCGGATCAAGTCCAATCTGGACGTCAAATTTTCAATGACTTTTTCCAACATTTGTGGCCGTACATCGGCAATAACACGACGAATGTTGTCTTCCAAAGGGTCAAGCGTTTGTGGCTTATCCGCATAGACCAATGACTTTACATAGCCCCACAGAAAATAGTCTAGCGGTGTTAAATCACAAGATCTTGGAGGCCAATTGACAGGTCCAAAACGTGAAATTAGGCGGTCGCCAAACGTGTCTTTCAATAAATCGATTGTGGCACGAGCTGTGTGACATGTTGCGCCGTCTTGTTGGAACCACAGCTCCTGGACATCATGATTGTTCAATTCAGGATTGAAGAAGTTAGTAATCATGGCTCTATACCGATCACCATTGACTGTAACGTTGTGGCCTTCATCGTTTTTGAAGAAGTACGGACCAATGATTCCACCAGCTCATAAAGCGGCATCAATCAGTCAGTTTTTCTGGATGTAACGTTGTTTCGACAACCCCTTGTGGATTAGCTTCACTCCAAATGCGGCAGTTTTGTTTGTTGACGTAGCCATTCAACCAGAAGTCCGCTTCATGGCTAAACAAAATTCGCTTATGAAAATCGGGAACAAGGGCAATCTCGTTTTGGGGCCATTTGACGAATCTACGCCTTGCTTGATCATATTGAAAATGTAATGCCACAAGATTATCTTTCGAATAAAAAAAATCCATGTCAATCGAATAATACATCGTTGTTTTATTGCAATTTAAATTTTTATACCTCTAAAAAAACACCCTTTATATGACAAGCTTATATGAGACCCTAGTATTTATTAAATTAGTTTTTAAGTGATTCAAATGCGTTCGGAACCGTGTTTATGAAAAAGCGTATTAATTGATAATATTTATGGTGTTTAGTGTCACTTTGATTAGAAAACGTATACAAAATAGTTTAAAATTTTTTTTTAAGTACGCTATATTTTGACAAAAAAATAAATATAGAATGATTTTCAAAATATTCTCCTTTTATGAAAAATACTTCTATTATAATTCAATAAAAGTATTTTTCATAAAAGGAGAATATTGCCTGAATATAGCTCAGACCTCTGTACAGAGGTTTAACTAGAATTTTTTTTTAAATATATAACATAGAAGGGGATTTATCCATATTTTACTACAACAGAGGGGAGAAATTTTAAGAAAATAAAATTTCGATAATTATTTCGATGAATGTTAACTCTGAAACTTATGTGAATTTTTCAGAAATAAATCCTAGTTCAGTCCAGCGTATATAAACTTCTGGCTCATCCATAGCATTTATTTTCTCTACGTACTTCTGGAGTACCATCTTTTGTGTGCGCTACTGTCCAAAAGATTATTCCGAAGACCTTGTAATGTAATAAAAGGACTTCGACAGTGTTTACGAAATATTGTATAGACTGATACGTTTATAAGTGTATTTTATGTTTTATTATGCAAGAATGCATTTTGTTTGCTTTACTTACAATAATTTAATATATATATATATATATATATATATATATATATATATATATATATATATATATATATATATATATACATAAATAACCATTTGTTTTCGAATTTTTAATATGAAATCGTAGAATGCAAAGTCATAGAATTTTAACGCGCCCCAGGGGGCCACGCCCCACAGTTTGAAAAACACTGATTTATACTATCTTTCATTACCCATTTATAATGAAAGATAAACAAAGTACATTATAAGATTTTGACATATTTAAGGTTTTGTCCTTTTGGATGTTGACTATAACATGGATTATAATGCAACAGACTAATCTTCTTGATGACGAATGTTGTTCCAACAGAAAAAACAAAGCATAAAATAATATCGAAGAATTATTTAATCTCATTGGAAGAGCACATGAATTAAATTAAGAGAATGGTCAGAAAATGAAGAAACAAATGTTCTTTTAAAAAAGCGAAATTTAGAAAATTATATTCTGATCTATTACATGATCACCCAAGAAAAAGAACTTTCAAAATAATCTTTGGACTGATTTTTGTTGGTTAAAAATCATTTTCTATTACATTTTGAAAAAAAAAAAAAAAACAATGAAAGTGTTCCATTATTTCTCTTTTTTTTTTTACTAATTTTATAAATCTTCTTCAATTATATATATATATATATATATATATATATATATATATATATATATATATATATATATATATATATATATATATATATATATGCTAGTTTTTTAGCTCTAAAAGCTTAAATCGGAATTAATTTCTTATTTCCCTTAAAGAAAAAGTGCTTCCGTCAGCTTGGATTCATTTTACGTGGTACTTTTAAAGAACCAATTAACAGTACTAAGTAAGGTACTTACGTACTATAGGCAAGTCCTTTAGGAAATGGATTCACAATTTATGATGTTCATTAGCCCTCTTGTCTTTATTCGTAAACACTGAAGATATTAGGTCCAATTACGAAGCTCGTTTGACTTGGAATATTACTGTTTTTCAGTGATATATCCAGCTTCAAATTAAATCTTGATATTACTATAGAAAAATAACTATATATTTTGAGTATGGCAATTAAAAGTTGTCGATATTTAAGTACGTGTTAACACGATACTAAAAACTTTGCACTTTGGGTTGAGAAGTTATAAAATTTATAAACGAATATTTGTATTCAGCTAATCTATTATTTTTCTAATTAGAAAAACAATACACTGTGCAAAAATATTTTATGATTTATCATGAGAGTGTCATACTGCTTAAGTAGCTAAAAAAATTCAATAGATATCGACTAAATTGTAAAACTAAAATTAAATTTTTAACAAGCAATAGTTGTATATTTTGATGTCTTATAAAATTAATCAAAATAAACCACGTTTGCCTTCGACGAAAATGCTTAAGTTCTTCATTACAAGTCTACCATAATTCGGAAACTTTATTATAATGTATGTTATATGTATGAATGCATATTTTATATCATATTTTTCATAATATCCTGTGTGTCACTCTGAGCTTGATATATATTTTTGATACGATCATGTACAGTCTTTCTTTTTCCTTCTAGGGAAATTTAATTTAAATTTCAAATTGTGTGATTTCGAGAAAAGTATTTCTTTCGAAACTTTTGGTTCGATAACGGTAAAAAGTATTTTGATGAAAATGTCACAGGCAAGAGTTAAACTTTTTTTCCTATTAAAGCAGCATACTTTTTTCAAAAAGAAAAGAAGAGGAAAGCACTGTTCTGGTGAAGAAATCATATAAGAATTGTCAGACTTTTTTAGCGCAGAATCTTAGTGACATTTGATAAAGTAAAGTTGAAAGATAATTGTTTTAGCACTAGTTGAAATATTGACTCCAATTTCAGGTTTGGATTTAAAACAGTTTTATTTCTATATTTAATTTGAAAATTAAATATAACATGTAATTCTATTGTACTGAAAAATAAACCTAATTATTTAGAGAGATGAAGCCTGCAAACAATCAAATAAAAATCTATAATTAAAATTAAAAGAAAAACTTTTAAATATAAAATTAATTTCACTTTTTTCATGTGTACATTTTTTACCACTTCCTAAAAGTGATAACCTTTTGCTAAACATGAGTGGGGAAACATTTTGTCACATACTTGTTTACAATAGAGTAATATATTTTGCATAATTTTATTTAAAGTTGTACTTGATTTTTATAACAAATAATTCATTTTCTTACAGTGTAAAATTACACCGTAAGAAAAAAACCTTATGATATGTGTTAAATTCGTACGTTTAAAGGTTTTGCAAACCGAAAAATTAAAAAATAGTATTCTTAGAACAAAACAACAGATAAAATAAGTACGGGAAAGTGGTGAATGATAAGCTAATATAGTTATTTTCTCAGAGATTACCTGCGAATGGCTACCAAATAAGGTCGTCTGGATTACAAATTTTGTAATATTTTCAGCGAACGCAGTTGATTTTGTACCATAGATTCCCAAAAACTCGGTAAAGGTGTCAATCGCGGGTAAAACAAACGTGAAGTTTCTGTGAGTATTTTCCAAAGAAGCAAGACGATTGATGTAATACGTTTTAAATGGTACATTTTCTTTCTGAAATGAATGCAAAATGCCTATTTAATTTCCTATTTTGTAATCCACTAATATTGTCACGGAGTTCGAAAGAAGTACACAGTTCAATTATAAACAAACAATTAGATTTATTCTAACGCTGGGAGCTCGATACAACACTGGACTGAGAACATCCCCAACTGGCGATGAACTCTGCTTTTATACACTTCGGAATATTCGAGAAATACCCAGTATGCACTCTAAAGAATGATCTGGATTCATCTAGAACCTAGAGAAACAATACATTAAAAAACGAGAACAAAATTCCAGTCTTTGGATAAATCTGCCGGGGCCGGGATTCGAACCCGAGACCTGAGGAAGTTCAGTCCAACGCTCTGCCAACTCGGCTATCGGGACCCGTAGCAAATTATGCGTGCGGCATTGCTCCCCTCGAAAAAGAAGACAGCGCCCGCTGTCACTTTGTTCAAGGGTCTTTATTCTGGAACGAGTGATGGGTCCTTTGTATGATTCTTTGGGAGGAATATCCTCGGTTTCGATTTGCTCGGCGGGATCATGGTACGGTTTCATACGCAGTACATGGACAACTTCTCTTAGTTTTCTTTTTTCGTGAAGCAGGATCAAAATCTTGTACTGCGTAAGTCACGGCTGATAAACGGCGTAGCACCTGATACGGTCCGAAATACCTTCTTAAGAGTTTTCGGAGAGACCGACTTTTTCTCACTGGAGTATAAATCCATACGAGATCTCCGGGAGCGTAGGATACCATTTGGTGTTTGGAATCGTAACGTCGACGATCTTTGTCTTGAGCTCTCAGAGTGTGCACTCGGGCTAGCTGTCGTGATTCTTCGGCTCTGGCTGCTATCTTGGTGATGTTATTGTCATCAAAATCGTTAGGACAGAATGGTAGCATTGTATCTAGTGTCGTTTCCGCTTCACGACCATGAAGTAAATAGAACGGCGTAAAACCTGTGGTCTCTTGTTTAACGGTATTATAAGCGAAGGTTACAAATGGTAGAATTTCATCCCAATTTTTCTGCTCTACATCCACATACATTGACAACATGTCGACCAAGGTCTTATTGAAGCGCACCGTCAGTCCATTTGTTTGGGGATGATACGCCGTTGTGAAACGATGATCAATGTTACACAAGTCGACGAGAGAGGAAACAAGTCTGGATCGAAAGACGGCTCCACGATCTGTGATAATTACTCGAGGAGCTCCATGCCTGAGGACAATTTCTTCAAGTAATAACTTCGCTATTTCGTCGACTTCGGCTGTCGGCAAGGCTTTTGTTATTGCATATCGCGTTGAGTAATCCATGTAGACTATTATCCATTTGTTTCCATGAGCAGACTTTGGAAATCTCCCAAGGAGATCAATTCCAATGCGATGGAAAGGAGCTATAGCTGGAGGGATGGGAACTAAACGTCCAGGTGGTCGTTGAGGAACGGACTTTCTCCTTTGGCACTCCCGACAATGCATGACATACCGAACGACATTTCGGTACATTCCCGGCCAGTAAAATCTCTTGCGAATCCTGTCATAAGTTTTCGCGAAACCAAGGTGTCCTGCGGTGGGGGCGTCATGAAAGTGCCTTAGTATGTCTGCTCGTAGATGTTTAGGAATGACTGGTAACCACAACTTTCCATCTGGATCAAAATTCTTCCTGCAAAGGATACCGTCGATGAATCTGAATTCTTCGTTTTTGGATGAGTTGCTCAAAAGTTTTTAATTTCGCAAGGTCTTGATCTTTTTTCTGTTCCATCGCAAGGTTCATTCTCGTCGTGACTGCTAAAAACTTGTCTGGTGTTTCCGTTTCCTCTTCCACTGGATTTCTCGAAAGAGCGTCGGCGTCACTATGCTTCTTACCGGTTTATATTTTACGTCAAAATCATGCTCTTGAAGTCGGAGGGCCCATCTGGCAAGCCTTCCTGAAGGATCCTTTAAATTCATGAGCCAGCACAAGGAATGATGGTCAGTTACAACAGTAAAGTGTTTTCCGAATATGTACGGCCGGAATTTGTTGGTAGCCCATACGATGGCAAGACATTCCCTTTCTGTGGTGGAATAATTCTTTTCGGCTTTTGTCAGAGTTCTAGAAGCGTATGCTATAACTTTCTCGACATTATTCTGAATTTGTACTAGGACAGCTCCGATACCGTACCCGCTTGCATCAGTATGGATTTCTGCAGAAGCTCTTTCGTCGTACATCCCCAATACTGGATCCGAAGTAAGTGCTTTCTTAAGACTGCTAAATGCTTCCACCTCTTCAGGACCCCAATGAAACTCCACGCCACTTTTCAGCAACGACTGCAAAGGTTCGGCGAGATAACAGAAACCTTTAATAAATCTTCTAAAGTATGAACAAAGGCCAAGAAAACTTCGTATGTCATGTATATTCTTTGGAGTGGGAAAATGTCTTACGGCTTTTATTTTGTCGGGATCGGGACGAACGCCATTACTAGATACAAGATGGCCTAGAATCTTTACATCTTGGGCAGCAAAAAGACACTTCTTTGAATTTAATTTAAGACCAGCTTCCTGAAGACATTTTAGAACAAGTCTTAATCGTATAAGATGGTCTTCAAAAGTTTCTGAGAACACTATTATGTCATCTAGGTAACAAAGACACATAGTCCATTTAAAATGGCGTAGCAAATTGTCCATCATTCTCTCGAAGGTCGCAGGTGCATTACAGAGACCAAACGGCATGACTTTAAACTCGTATAAGCCTTCGGGGGTAATAAATGTCGTCTTTTCACGATCCGCTTCGTCTATTTCTATTTGCCAATAACCAGATCGGAGATCCATGGAAGAAAAGAACTTGGTACCTTTCAGACAGTCGAGCGTATCGTCAATACGAGGCAGAGGATAAACGTCTTTTTTCGTGACACTATTCAGCTTGCGATAATCGACGCAAAAACGCCAACTACCGTCTTTTTTTCTTACGAGCACAACGGGTGATGACCAAGGACTTTCAGAGGGTTGGACGATACCTTCATCAAGCATTTTCTGAACCTCTTCATGAATGATGCGTCTTTCAGTCGGCGAGACTCTGTAGGCTCGTTGGTTGATTGGAGCATGATCACCAGTAAAAATCCTGTGTTTCACATTCGTCTTCGCGGCTGTCGACTTGTCGGTCTTCGTGAAAAGCCCAGAAAATTTCCGGAGTAGTTCGGATAGCTTGTTTCTCTGTTCGTCACTTAACTCGGGTAACATCATTAACGAACAATTCATCTGTGACTCCGAAGTTTCTTGCTGGTCATCCAAGCAACCCGATGTGTCGGAAATAACACATAGATGCCCTTCATTTAGTGGTTCAGCTTGACCTATGCACATTCCTCTAGGGATGATTTGGTTTCGGAACTGCAGGTTGGTAACCCAGACATCACTTTTTCCGTTACGATATGTGGATACCATGGACGGTGTAGCAATATTTTTCTCGAAGAGCAAATGTTTGCTGCCGTCTAGAAACTACATTTATGTCTCCTCGGGTTTGATATCCTGATACTGTTATTCTAGTTAAAGAATGCGGCTTAAGTGTATAGTCTCTGGTGGCATACAAATTCCAGGCGTCAGGCGCTGTGGAGTCTCGACAGATGTCTTCTAGAACAAGTTCATTTTGTCCACAGTCTATAACGGCTTGAGACGCCTCTAAAAAGTCCCATCCTAGGATGACGTCATGGCTACAATGGGATAAAACAATAAATTCAAAAGGCAGTTCTCGATTGTTTATACAGACACGTAAAACACATTTCCCTATCGGCCGAACAAAATTTCCATCCGCAACTTTCAGCATAACGCTCTTGGCATCAGCAAACAGAACTTTCTTTAAAAATCGGCGATAATTATCGGATATGACAGAAAACGATGCCCCAGAATCTACTAGAGCACGTATCGGCTTCTTATCTATTATTACGTCTAGTTGGTTACCAGTCATCTTGGCGGTCGACGGAGGATTTCCAGTACACGCGGCCTCACCTCCTTGGAAGGTCGCTCTCTTTAGTTTTCCTCGCTCCTACGGCCTGGCGACTGACTGGATCGGCGATATGGCGACGGGGATCTGTAACGACGTATTGGGGATCGGCCTCTCGTGGGACTTGGCGTAAAACGGCGAGAAGAGTTTGGTCGGCGTATTTCTTCTTCAGTGCCAACGTCGTCGAAGTTCCGTCGGCGGTTTCGAGAGTTGTCAAAGACAGCCTTTCTCTCTCGGCAGTAGCGCATTACATGTCCAGGACGTCCGCAGTGGAAACAAACAGGTCTGTTGTCAGCCGTTCTCCACACATCTGTTTTCTTGGTTCAGGTGGGAATTTCTGAACAGGAGCTCTGTATTTCCTGGTTACAGCGGCGTATGTTGATCGTGGTCTAGTTTCTGTAGGTTTTGTTGACACTGGGGCCAAAACCCTTTCAACTTCGTCTTGAACGATCTCTTCTAAGGATTGGGGATCGAAGTCCAAAGATTCTTCCGTCTGGTTAACTAGTCGATGGACTTCTTCTCGTACGATTGTGCGAATAAGAGAGACCAAATCAGTCTCATCCGTCAGGGATGCAACCGGTACGACGTTTGGAAGCCTTTCAAATCTCGGTCGACCAACTCTCTTCTGCTTCATATCTTCGATATAGTTGCACCATTTGATAAAACTTGCTGTGTCGTTGATTTCTCGTCAACAGGGCCTGATAAATATCTGATAAATATCCTCATCAACACCTTTCATTAGGTGTGACACTTTTTTCGTCTTCTCTCATCAGAGGATTTACCTCTTGGCAAAGTCTAATACACTTTGTATGTAGGACTGTGTACTCTCGCCTGAACGCTGGGCTCGGCATTTTAGTTGTTCTTCTGCCCTTCTGGTATATTTTTGACGGTCACCGAAAAGTCCACTTAGTCCATTTTTAAACGCTTCCCAGGAATCTAAGGCGTCTTCGTTGTTGACATACCACTGTCTCGCAGTACCGTCAAGAAAGAAATAAACGTTAGCCAGGCACATCATGTCATCCCACTTGTTAAAGTTGGCTACTCGATCGTACTCTTTAAGCCATTTGAGAGGGTCTTCCCCACGCGCTCCTCGGAAGGTCGATGGGCTCCTCCATTGCTGTAACGAAGGTGTTAATACAGCGGGCTTGGCTTCTTGCTCGGTCGGCATTTTTGTCCTCTTCCTACTATTTTCTTTTAACAGTCCGAATTCGGGGGATAATCCTCTTAACCGGAGGCTCCTGCGAAGGTTGTCGCTATTATCCACGTTTGACGTAATTGTACCCCGCGCTTCCACCAAACTTGTCACGGAGTTCGAAAGAAGTACACAGTTCAATTATAAACAAACAATTAGATTTATTCTAACGCTGGGAGCTCGATACAACACTGGACTGAGAACATCCCCAACTGGCGATGAACTCTGCTTTTATACACTTCGGAATATTCGAGAAATACCCAGTATGCACTCTAAAGAATGATCTGGATTCATCTAGAACCTAAAGAAACAATACATTAAAAAACGAGAACAAAATTCCAGTCTTTGGATAAATCTGCCGGGGCCGGGATTCGAACCCGAGACCTGAGGAAGTTCAGTCCAACGCTCTGCCAACTCGGCTATCGGGACCCGCAGCAAATTATGCGTGCGGCATTATACAATGTACACAGTGGGCTTTGGTAAATGTCTGAATTCGGGAATTAAGTGCAATAAAACCTGTATTTGTGCGGTAGATAGGGACCGCATAAAAATGGAACAAACAATTCATAAATACGTACAAATAATAAACAATTTTATCAACACATTACAAAAAAAAAATCTTTTTATAAGGTGGAGTGGGACCGCATAAAAAAAGTCGCACTTAAAAGATATGTCAATTATTTACGAAATATATGAGAAAGTAGTTCGAAATAAAATAAATAATTAAATTACACATGGAAACATTTTATAAACATTTAATTTCTCATTGTATACACGGATAAGTTTTCAAAATTCTCATGCATAATCCACTGCTTCTTATGGTAATCCAAAGCGCGCAACTTCATGTGATGAATTAGTTCATAATCGCTTTCATCCTTTGAAAATGCAATTTCAATTAATTTATTTTTGGCACCTTAAAGGAAGTGAACAGTTTTTGTCCGTTGGTTAGTTGCTTGTGAACGTCACCATAATCAAATATGTATAATCGAAGCTCTTTATGGTATTTCAAACTCCTTTCAAAATAATATATATATATATATATATATATATATATATATATATATATATATATATATATATATATATATATATATATATATATATGTATATATATATACTGGTGTGCAAAAATTAAGGACAAAGTCGAAAAATTAGCATATCAGCTGAACGAAGAGGCAGAGCGGACAGAAAGACCAATCAGGAGATAAAGTAAGGTAATGTACGGTAGCACATGCGCAGATATGCAGGTAGACGTAATGAGGGAGTGTCTGAGTAGTATAATGCATGTTGTCGGTGTAAGATCAGTATTTCTGGCAAAGATATTGCACGCCGTATAGCAGTTAAATTAACACCGAGGTGCTGCCTCAGCGAGAAATGGTGAATAATCAATCTGTTAGACGACATCTGGATGCTTTTATCCGAGGTCGAATCATTGGGAAAATGGAGGGAGGCCGCAGTGTGACAAGTGTGGCTGCAGAGTTCGGAATTGCTCACAGCAACGTTTCACGACTTTGGAGACAATTTCAAACTACAGGAACAGCTATCCGGGGGTTCAGTAGTGGTCGTCCACGAGGAACCACACCCGCGGATGACCGGTTCATTGGCTTACAGGCCAGAAGAAACAGGCGGCAGACAGCGGGAGAAATCGCTAGACACACGACATAGGCGACTGGACGACCGATATCACGTTTTACCGTGGCCAGAAGACTGCACGGTGGTGGTCTGTTTGCACGACGCCCTGTACGGTGTATACCTTTAACGCCTGCTCATCGGAGAAGCCGTTCTCTGTGGTCCCGGAACACCGGAATTGGAGAGACAATGAATGGGGACGAGTACTCTTTACAGATGAGAGCTGATTCAGATTGAGTAGCGATTCTTATCGCATACTCATCTGGAGAGAGAGGGGAAGCCGCAATCTTCCTTTGAACATCATTCAAAGGGACAGGTATGGAGATCGCGGTCTTCTCGTTTGGGGAGGCATTATGCTTGGTAGTCGTTCAGACCTTCACATCTTCGACGCAGGTTCAGTCAACGGGACCCGTTATTGTAACGAGATTCTTTTTCCATATGTGCGTCTTTTTAGAGGCGCTATGGGTCTGCAGTTCCTTTTCATGGACGACAATGTACCATGTCCTCTCACAGTAGCTGCCGAACAGCTCTTAGAGAGTGATGATATTGAACATATGGATTGGCCTGCACGATATCCGGATCTCAATCCCATCGATCAAGTATGGGATTTTCTAGGCAGGTGCTTGGCAGCTCGTACCTTAGCACCAGTAACGATTCGGGAGCTTCGATTGTCACTGCAAGACGAATGGGCAGCAATGCCTCAACAACTCATTGACACCCTCATTCTCAGCATGGACAGACGCTGTGAAACCTGCCTAGCAGTCAGCGGAGATCATATCCCCTACTAAAGACCGGATGTTTCTTGCTGGACACCCATTGCAGGGTTGTTTCGGCCTTCAATCGCATTGCGCTCCATGCTACTTTTTCAATCAAGCTTCTTTTTATCCCTCTGATTTCTCTTTTAGTAAGTGTTGCTTGCATTACACATGTCCTTACGTATTAGGGATCTTACGGTATTAATTGTGTTGATTTGGAAAGCTTTTGTACAAAGTTATATTGAAAAAACCGTCTCGTCCTTAATTTTTGCACACAGTTTATATATATATTAAACAAATGCTTTTCGGATTTGATGGAAAGCTGGAACCAGACATATATTGCATCTGCCATAAAAAAATATGGTTTTTTATGTCCGTCTTCTTAATGTATCAAATTATGGATAATGTCACTGTCATAAAGTTTCATCTTTAATCAAGTGCGTGATGCTAGTACGTTGAGAGAAAACAATGTAACGTACATTTTTGAGAGACTGTATATAACCAATGGACATATAGCTGGGTGCCAAAACTTTTGAAATTCATATACTGCAAAATAAAAATCGCCCATAAAAAATAGTACAAAATTAAAAATGCAAAAACCAAATCGCATAAAAATAAAAATTTGAAAACCAAATCGCTTAAAAAAAGGACCGCACAAAACCAGGCTATACTGTAATAGTCTTTCATTTCCTTTTCGGTATACTTAATTCCTGAGTCTCATTTCTGTGATGGGCTTTTCTTATAATACATATTTGTATACTTTCAGGAAGGCTCTTTATCATTTACTGTCTACGAATTTATATAGGATTCCATTTCTGTCAAATGAGTCTTTCTAATTTAAACTTTTAAGTAATTGTTAATGGTTTTAATTGTGATATCTTTATGCGCCAGATTTTACTTAGGTAAAATACTGTCAACCTAATTACAAAATATATTAGTTGGAGATAGGCGAAGAGAGTCACCATAAGCCGTTTTGTAACTGGAGCAATGTTCGATGACATAATTCAACTATCGTAAATGTAGAGTCCATCTTGTGACCCAGATATATAAGTCTCGTTATGAAATTGTTTTTAAAAGGCGGCACGGTCGGTAACAATTTTAAACGGATAGGTAGATATGATATTTTTTTAACCCTCTATATTTGCGAGATCCACGAGTTCATAAATGGATTTTTTTTTTCATTTCACCAGATCAGTTGTTTTTCAACTCATGAAATTAGTAGAATGAAAATTGTTGTCATCGGAAGGGTATGAATTAAAGTAGCGGCATAAGCTTCCAAACTGGCATATGAGTGCGTTTCAATGTCTTGGATTTATATATTCCCAGGATAGGAATTTTCTCCTGTAACGATTTCAATTGACTAAAGTCTTTTTTTTTCTTTTCCGAATTGAAATTTACAATCATTTTTCATGAGATATCTCAACGGTCTTGCTATTATGGAATAATTTGGAATGGATTTTCTAAATAAACTGGTTAATCCTAAAAAATACTATGAATCTGTTTTTAAATGATCGGCTCTGAGAAGTTTACTGATTTTGTTTTTAAAGTACTGGGAAACACTTTATCACTCTCAATCACGTGCCCTAAAAAATCAATTATTTTCATCAAAAAATAACATTTCTTAAAGTTTACTACAAGTCCGTATAATATAGTTTTGTTTTCTGGTTTATCATTTATCTCCTTCGTTATATAATGAATCAAAACTTGCTGTGTGTTCGGTTTTCCCAAAATTACTCAAATCATTCATTTTTTTGAAATTCTTGGGATGATTCATAATCTCACAATTTTATTTTACTTAATAGGTCATGCATATTTTCAGAATTAATTGCCAATTAAAATTTCGTTTATTAAAGCTTCTATTACTTTTTTGTATGGAGTAATGTCTGCTTCTATTCAAATGAACAACACAGCAATTGCACCTAATGACCTTTCAGCATATATACATTTTTGTATGTGTGACAAATTAAATAGTTTACATATGCTTTCAAATTGGTTTATATCCCATGAGTAATATTCTGATGTGATTCGGTTTGCGTTTCGAAAACAATTGTTTTGGGTATCCGCCTAATTTAAATACTCAGAAGTATTTCTGAGTTAACTATTTTCAGAAGAAAATTCTTTATACTTCTGAAATCAAAACTCTTTCCCACGATATCAATTTTTTTTTGGAGACTAACGTTTATTTTTGTTTTCATTTATTTCATTCTTGGAGTCAAACTCGCTGATGGAACCAACCCACCGATAGGAATGAGAGCTCATTCTGAGCTCTCAATAAGAACAAAATACTTTTGATGAGCTCGGCTGTAATGCTTTCAAAGGAAATATTAAGGGTATTTAAAAATGTGATTATATCATTATATATATATATATATATATATATTATATATATATATATATATATATATATATATATATATATATATATATATATATATATATATATATATATATATATCAATATATATATATATATATATATATATATATATATATATATATATATATATATATAAGGATTAACTGTTATTTCTATGTCTTTAAATTTATTCATAAATTCACCCCTGCCAGTGGTGAAGGTAAAACCGGTAAAATTTCGTTATTTCTAGTAATTGAAATAGCTGCCATCTCGCCAAATATTATTATATGAAAGAATGTTAAATTTTCTATTTTTAAAATTTTTTAATATGCCGATAGTCTTTATATTATTCAAAATAACTTTGAAATATGTACATACATTTTGAAGTTCCTGGATGCAAATCTTCATGAGGCTAATTCTGAAATTTTACCGCGATGTATATTGGTCGTCAAAACAAAACAAGACGTATTCACTAGTGTAAGAAGTATTTACTTTTAAGTACAACTATTTATATTCATGTTTTTTTATTTACACATGGCATATTTACACTTATACATTTTCGCATAATTATTCAATAACATGTGATCATCGTTTAAATACAAGGTGGTTTCGAATATCTGGTATAAACTTTAAGAGTAGGTACAGGACATTGCAACTATCGTTTATTGTATAGGAATGCTTGGGCGCAAGTGACGCGGTAAAGAACTGATACAAAAATAAGAGACAAAACGAAGCATAAAGTGTTTATGGAACGAGTCATTGACGTGTAACGTTTACAATAACTGCTCAGCACATTATCTAGGGAGTCCAGCTGCATTGCGCATTGCTGTAACAACCACTGACAGTCAGAGAAGACATCATTTAATCTGTAGGATTAAAAGCTTGTACCAGTTAAAAATGGAAGAGGTGTATGCGATTTTCTCTTAGCACTCTACAAATGGTTTAAAGACTCTCACTAATGTGATGTGCAACAATTCTTGCACTTGACTCTGATCTATCAGCTACAAAGTTCAAGATGCTTTCTGCCAGGTCTGGTCTAGGTTATGCTCTTCGTCGACCAGCATCGTCTCTGGTGACATGACCTGAAAGTAAATCACGAAGTTGAGGAAGCAACTGCCGAAAAATTATGTGATCTGGCATTCATTGATGAAGAAACTATGCGTTATACATTCGTAGCGCAGTTCTGCTGTTACCATTTGCACTGTCATACATGTGTGATACATTCGTGCATTAATGTTCAACATATGTGGTCGGCAAAAATTGTAAATATCAGCACAATTGCAAATGGTGCTTTCTTTTACTGAGAGTTTTTATGTTGAATGGAGGCTAGACTTCCAATGTTCCTTACCCGCAACGAAATCAATCGATAACTCCAGTTATCTTTTCTTTTAATTCCCCTATATTCCTATGCAATAAAGAATTGTTACACGAGGTCCTGTATCTACCCTTAAAGTTTGCACTATGAATTCAAGGTAACCCTGTATACGTAATTTATATCATTTATCTTCAGTTTGTAACAGACAATAGGGTCAGTCGTCCTCCTTCTAGTAATGGCGTTCACCAACCAGTCAAAATCTACAGCCAGTCTAGCTCCAAGAACAAAGTGTGCATCATTAGACATGTACAGAAACTTTCAGAGCAGTACAGCGTCTAACGTTTGGCTTGATAATAGCTGCCGGCACTACACACACAAAATACTACAAATGAATGGAGACTAGATCAAGGACACGAGACTGCACTGAGGATGAAAGGGTATATTGAAAATGTTTCCAGTGAACTAGACAATAGGGTTAAAGGTTTAACTTCTTGGATGAAATGCCCAGAACTCTATTGTTCTCGTCCAGTTAGGTACCTAATAAAAAAATTTCGAGGTTTTTTATCCCCAAAAGATGTGGTAAATAGAAATAACTCGAAATGTCCAGAAATACTTCAAAAATAAGAAGAATAAAATTGAATCGCTGGAGAAGAAGTTTATTGCATACAATATGAACCTCGCTATAAGGAGGTTATTTTACGAAGAAAATTGTGAAATATTCTTTGCTTCAGGAAAAAATTCGTTACATAGAAAAATTCACAATATAGAAATTCGTTACATGAAAGTAAGACTACATACACATACATATATATATATATATATATATATATATATATATATATATATATATATATATATATATATATATATATATATATATTTAAATACATAAAAACAACCACAATTATCAATTGAAAAATTGAAATATATGAATCCTATAATACCAAAACACTTCAGAATATCAATGGCGAATGTAAAAGATAACATTCCATCGTTTTCAAACAAAACTAAAAAATTATAAAATAAAATAAAAATTTATAAAATATCCAAGTGCAATCTCAGACATAGGACCGATAAGTGGGGTTAAACTAGTTCGATGGCGCCAACCTTCCCCCTATTGCAACTTGGTAAGTTAATTGGAAAATATCCAAATTTCCAAAAAAAAATTAAATTAAAAAGTTAAAATTAAACCATTATACTTTAAATTAAAAAGTTAAAATTAAATCATTATACTTGAAATATAAAACTATTCGCCATCGCATTCTGAAAGAGATTACAATATTAAAATTTAAAAACAATTTAGTGCATAATATAAGTGAACCATCAAACGCCCAAGATGATGCACCCATCTTTAAAATAGTTGTATAGGTAGAAAAAATAAATATTTGAGATCCGAAAGTTCAAATCAAAAAATATTTGAGATCCGAAAGTTCAAATTAAAAAATATCTAAAATCAAAAAGTTCAAACTAAAAAATCCGAAAGTTCAAACTAAAAAATCCGAAAGTTCAAGCTAAAAAATCTGAAAGTTCAAGCTAAAAAATCTAAAAGTTCAAGCTAAAAAATCTGAAAGTTCAAACTAAAAATTTCTAAAAACCCAATGTTCACATTAAAAACACAGTATATTCACAAATGATTAGAGTAAATCATTAAAAACTCACCAAAGAGTATCCCATCAAGAATACGATCCATTTCTTATAGCACGACTTTTCATATTTAATATATCAATTACGACTTCATATTTTGCTCATAACATCTAACCAATGCCATGTCATCCAAACGATTCTTGATCCAACACTAGAGTTTGACCACTTGACATTAGATGCAAACCAGACAACATGTAAAAAACTTGCTTGATTGATTGGTCATAAATGTGTGATTGGACATATATATATAAATGTTTAATTGGTAATAAATAATTTTAAAGTGTAATCGTGTAAATATTGTTCTAAGTGTGTGTGTATTAAAATGTATATTAAAATGTATCCTGTGTGTGGAATGCACAAATTCTTCACAGCTGGACCACTAACAAGCTGACTTTGTGGACCTAATGTTGTGTGGTGGATTTGTGCATTTACAAGTTTAAAAATATCTTTAAGAATTTTTTCTGATCTATATATTTTCTCAGGAAGTTGATGGGGTAATCATTTTGTATGCAACATAATATAAGTTTCTGGATATTTTTGAATTTATCAATATTGTGCGTAGTTAAATTATTATTTCTCATCAGAAAATTTAAAATTATATTTCTAAATACTGATATATGTAGACAACTATAGAAGTTTGGTATCTTTATGACATTGAATTTAAATGCTTACCTTTTATCATAAATATTGCTATATAATTTGGTGTCAATAATAGTTAAATCCAAATCTAAACATTCAACTTTGTTTGAGTTATATATTAGCAAATTCATCTTATTGCTCCATAACACACACTTGAGATCTAATTCTGATAACAAAGTTTGTATCATGATACGAATAATAGTACTTTAAGATACGTTTTTTTTAAATATACATAAAACTACTTATATCAATTATAAAAATGCATAGTGATCTCAGAGGATAAATTATAAATAACGTGAAAACGGATCATGGATGTGAGTACATAAGGTTAAATTAAGAAAGAAATGAGAACTAGACCTTATAAATACGACAGTAGCTCAAAGCGCAGAAACTTAGAACAAATATTTAAAAAAAATATATTAAGTACATTCTTAAAATAAAGGTCCGAAAACAACGTTATATTATCATTCATTTTTTTAATATGGGTTGGCATTTCCCTCTTGTGCTCATGCATTATGCAATAAAGTCATTCTTCAGCATACTGCAGCGAAAAAAAAAAGAAATAAAGCCTGCATTTTTTTGACAAATGTGATGCGTTGAATGCAATGAAATATAAAACTGAGAGGGAAAACTCTGACACAAATTTCAAAACTTTATCCGCTTTAAATCGAGATGTTACATGGAAGAAGATTACATGAAATCATTTAAATGCTTTGGCACAAAGTGGAATAGCTTAGACTTGAGGATATTCGTAGTTAGGCGAATATTGCTTAAAAGTGGGGAATTTAAAAACATGCTATATTACGATCTTAGGAGATCTTCTGAAGAACAAGTGCAATAGCATTGGCCTCCAGACCGGAAGGACTGGGTTCGATGCCCAATGTCACCAAATATCCACGGAGTTCACACAGAGTACGTTCTTTTTAAATTAGTGGGTCCGAAAGTCTTCTAGGCGGTCGCAGCTGAAACAACAAATGTATGGCACTGGAGAATATTTCCCTTCTCTCCAGTTCCATGCCTAAATTGTGGAGGTGGAGTTCGGTGGCGTCGCCATCTATCGTAAGGAAGTCAACCTGTCTCACAGGACCTGGCGACATTCATTCCTCCCCTTCGAGAATTTCATGGAGCTAAATCGTACTGTCATCTGCATGGAACTCAAGGCTAAGGCCAACGACAGGCGTACATCTAGCCCCTTTTCACAATGAATTTTGTAAACTTCGATCTGACTTTGTCAGGCAGGTGACATTAGCAACAACAACAACCAAAAATTAAATTTTTAATTGATTACGAAAGAAAACAACGATTAATAATGATGAAGAAACACCTTCAACAGAAACGTTTAAGTGATATAATGAGAATAAAGATATGGTATATCATGAATTTGGATACATCCTCGTCACTGGTCTTAGAAAGGTCTGTTGGGTGTGATATGGACAAGGTACCGAGACAACTCCATATCATTTAAATTATGGGAAAATAAATTCCGGTTGCTTCTGGCGTATTTGTTGATTCATATTAAGTGCACTTCAAAAAAGGCTCACTAACATGGTATCGATACCGTAATAAAATCAATATTTTCGTAGGGATCGTTGGTAATACAATGCCCAGCTACATACTAGATATAATACCATTTACGAAAAATTCTATGAAAGAAATATACCCATAGACTTGTTATGTGTGTGTACTTCTTGGAGCAAAAGACAAATGGCAGAAATTCTCACGAAAGAATGGTAATTCTTCTAAAAAGAACTGTAAGATAATATTATGTTGAACCTTGTTCAGACGGTTCCCTTTGGAAAAAAGATACCTATCAATAATGTACTGTGGCTTATTGTTACCTCTCTTAAATTATAGTAATTTTCCCTCACTTTCTTTGTAGATAAATCTTTTTCTACTAATTTTCATGCTGTATTCGTTCTATTTTTTATTTGCTGTCATGCTATCTTTATCCTTACTACATTGTGCTTCTGTTTCTGTTTTTCAATTGCATTTCCCTATTGAATGTTTATGGAATTACTCTAAAATTAGTGAAATTCCAGACTTTCCTACAATTGTATATGTTTGTGTGTTTGTATACTTACACAGATAGGTTCACTCAATTCTCCTTTTATAATTTTCATATTTTTTAACACGACCGACATAAATTGTATGGGAAGAAAAAAAATTAGTTTTACTTTTATTTATTTTTTTAATAATAACAACACTGGACGTGAGAAATATTTACGATTTCCATAGCGAGAATTTTCCAAATTTTGCAACCTAGATATTGAATAATGACTGTTTTTTTCAGTTCGATGTTCAAAGTAAAAAAAAAGGTTGATGTTTATAAAACTTGGGCATTTTGCCATACTTTTTTTGATACTACTGAAACTTTCCAGATATAAAAACAAGTTTCAGAGCAGGGAGAAGAATGAGAACGGCAAGCCTACGATTAAACTATTAACAAAAAAAACATTTCTAGTGATAGCGGTAATATTTCAGCTTTACTCATGTAAATGACTTTATTATGTCAGAAAATGGCAATGAATTAAAAAAAAATTGCGCAGCTCATATTATTTTAAATATTTTTTTTTGTAATACCGACATTTTTTTAAAACAATTTTCATATAATAATTTATTTTTGTTCAATTAATGAACAATTTTTATGTAAACAGTTGTTTAAGATAATAATATGACAATTCAGGGTTTATTAAATTATTTTTGCTCATTTTTTTAAGTATAGAATAATTTTCTCTTATTCCATAAATGCACTGTATTTTTTACGAATTCTTTAGGAAACTACATACATGTATACATTATTTAAAGGACCTAAAATATATATATATATATATATATATATATATATATATATATATATATATATATATATATATAGAGAGAGAGAAAAGTTTGAGTACAACATCGACTTTTAACATACACTTTCATTTTTCATTTGAACTTAATTATATATTTAGATGAGCTAAAGTTTTTGTTTTAAATATTATATTTGATGTAGTTATACGTAAATAGTCCCTAAGTCTATACAGTTTAGCATATGAACAGAAAATACAAGTTTAACACAGTTGTTTGTAAATTTTTAACGATGGGAAGAAAGAGTAAATCTTGGTATAGGATTACTGTTTTAGAACTTTGAAATAATTGGCATACTTGATGTTCCAATAAAATAGGGTGGCTCTGAATTGTTTCTGACTGGAATTTAAGGCAAGCACTATCCATAGTGAATTCCATGCCCTTATTTGAAAAATATTGCTTACCGTTTCGGTAAACTGCACGCGTGAGAATATCTCACATGGTTTCCTTGAAGCTGAAGTCAAGGTGAAATGTTGGCTAGCTCAAAACCGATATCTTTTCTGACCTAAGCCACTGTGACGTTGAGTAAGAAATATGGATCAATGAATTGCCCTGTTGAAAAATCCAATACGAGCCTTCTAAAATTTTACCAACATGAATCAAATCATTGTTTTATGGTATTCATTCAGGTGTATCTTGATAGCTTTCAGAGTTTGACGGCCACTGTGTAATTAATGTTCGGGACATCTGATTATTTAAAGTAATCACTGCTTACATCATGACAATACACCCGTTATATCTCATACTAAATGTAGTCTTGAATTACAGCTGGATTTGGGTAAATACTATACATTCCTATTGGGGATAAACAAATTGCATCTTAATATCTCTTGGTTTTCGGTCACTAATCATCCAAAGGCATGAGCTACATCATGCTCTTAAATCAAGTATATTTATGGTGGTCTTTCAAGGAGGATAATCACATTTTAAAATTTTGTAAGTACTCAAATTTGAAAATTCTTTTTAAAAAATTATTTGTCTTACTTTCTTTTTGTATGTTTCTAATAGATGTATTTTTAATTTGAAGAACATAATAATTTCCAAGTTCAATAGTTCAAACACTTGCTAAATCCTTGATGAATCAATTGACCCGACTACGAATATCTCGACCTTTCTGAATGAAATGTTTGTTTGAATCAACACTATGAGGCAAAACTTGCAAGATACTTTGTACCAATTTTTTCACTGCAACATTAAATTCAACAAGTGATTTACGTTTTTTTCATATACAGTAGATTTCTACCGTTTCCTCCCTTAAATTATGCTAGACAGAGTCATTTTGCATTAATGCAAAATCAAAATTTAACTCTGTGTAACCTACCTACTTGTTACAATTCAGTGCTCCAGCAATCACTTGCTGCTCAACTGCTTAAGTCATTTTGTAAAAAATGCCTACATATTTTTTTCACATGTATATTCTTTTAATTCTTAAACTCCATGTCTCGGAATAAAATTAAAATAGAATTTAGGTCATTAGGTTTACGTATATATTGTTAAAATTTTAGAACAAATAGATGTATGTATATATGTGCAGCTACCTAATCACGAACCATTGATACGAGACAAAAACACGCCAAAAGGATAAAGGAAGACAGAAAATAATTCAAACAAGTTCTTTTAGTGGTTTGAATTGCAAAATTGCAATGTTTAAAATGCATTAAAATGTATACACCCGAATAAATAATTGTCCTTTCCCTGCAATGTCATATATTTCGTAAGAGTCTTTGAAGCACAACAGGAGAAAAATTTTGTTATTTCCCTCATTTTTAAAACTACCATTCTTTCCTCCGTACTAAAGTCAGTTAAAAAATGTTTTATGAATCAGATACACCATTTATTTCTCCAGGACATGGCATAATTTCATTTATTTTATTTTATTTCTAATTTTTAAATACAACGTTTTCGTTGAACGTTGCTTTGAGGAAGGATGTTTAAAACTATTCTGTAATTTCTTCTTTTCATTGTGATAAAGTTTACTTCCTAAAAAATAAATGATTTGCTCGTTTCGATAAAGTTATTTAAAATATCAGTTTTTTTTTTCCTTAAAAATTTTTGAAAATTATTCCAAATTTGAATCATACATTTCATAACTTTAGAATTTCACAAAATAATCACACAAAACATTTTTTCTATGTATGTAAAAATCATTCGAGACCAGTGGCGCATTCCTGGGTTATAGAACCCCCCTCCCAAAGCACTTGATATTTTTTTCCGATTGATTATTATTCTAAGTATATAGTACTTAAAATATAACTAAGTATTTGTTATTAATGATTAATTTTCTTAATCAATGCTAATTATTTATTCAATAATTAATGTTTTATTGTGTTTTGTACTCAAACTCGACAAAATCAAAATGAGCATGATAGAAGAATGAGAAACGTTTGACCTCGGACCCCCCATGTGAAATTCCTGTGTGCGCTACTGTTCGAGACTTTATATATATATTTTTAAAAAAATAGGTAGGTTTATCAATACAATAAAAAAATGTTATTCATATTGTTCCCGGGAGAGAACTGTTCAGTGTATCTGATTCAATAAATTGTAGAGTCATTTGAATTCGCTGAATTCAGGTGTAGTAAAAATTGTTTTTTTATAGTTAATACCTTGTGCTAAACTATATACATATAAAAACGAACACACGGTATAACACTTACTGAAAGAGGTTAACAAAAGCTATACAATTACAGTACGCGCGTCTCTTTTCAAAAGTGTACTTTTTAATTATTTTCAGCTAGCGTCCTTTGGTAGGAGAAAGCGTGATTCACAAATGGTTTGATATTACAGTTCCAACAGTATATCTGGCAGCAATATCCATGTTTGGACAAAAGTTTAAACAATTTCCTTCAAAGCAAATGGGCTAAATATTTATTTTTATATGATTTTTGCCTAATAATCTATTATTCAGCCTTTTTTGCACAAAATTGTTCTTTCAATTTTTAAATTAAAAGTTGCCACACTTTATTATTAAGTTACGAAATTTTGAGGCTCTTACTTTAAATGTTCACCGCTTAAAAAAACAAAAACAATACCTCCACAAAATATTTAAATAGTTCACCTGAGGATCTAAAGCGGTCGCCATTTGACTGTCAACGCCAAAACATATCACCTATGGTAACTTTGGGCCTTTTCACTAAAGGCAAATTGTGTCGCGTGTGATGGGAAGAACAGGATTGGGGAGTGAGTTTCGAAAAGCAAACGTCCGTTCCCGATCACACGTAGCTTTTTGCTGTGATGATCGCAAACGACATTCTCCTCCCCATTAGTTAAATCCACTGCAAGGATAATATGGAAACTAAGCACTTCCCATGTGTTAATTATTTAATGTAATGTAGAACCAATTCTAGAACAGATGGGAGGTGTTAAAGACAATGCCATCGAATGCCACGAATACTAGGGTGGGTGGTGTAAGGAAAACAGTCACAGATGATGCAATCACTTGGGAGAAAACGTGAAGTTTCAAACAATAGTAACCAAAGGCAAAAATACTATATTTAGAAATATCCAGTGTGGAACATGGCATGCAAGGAAAAATTATACTGGTTGAAACTCTCCATCACATATCATCGCATGACATTCTCCGCTATGAAATGACTGAAGCTCTAGTAACGTCGAGATGATTTTTTGACATCAAATTTACATAATAATAATTTTGATGTTTGTGCAAAATATATAGTTCGTAAATATTAGAGAAATATAAGGAGCCCATAGTATATTTCCTCCTTACTTATTTAGGACAGATTATTAAGCATTTGTAATGTGCAATTAACTACTACACATAGCTGTGTAGGTTTGAGATAAATATAATCTAATATCTTTCATAGGAATCTAAGAAAAAAAGTACTTTATTTACATAATAAAGAAAATTTAGAAACAGTTTATCAGCAACACGCGTTAGTATTATTTTCTTTTAATATCCACCTTATCTATGAGATGCTTAGATTGAAAAAAATAAATTAGAATGAAAAAATTACTTTGGTAATTAGTGAATTAATTTTAGACTTAAAATGATTATATAGCATAATCTGTTTGCTTTAAGCTATTCAAATTATTTTTTTTATTTATCTGAAAAATTTTATTTAATCTCTACATCATTTAATTTTTAAATGTATTGTACTTTTAATACGCCAAAAACTATCAGCAAGAAAAAAAAACTAAAAATTTGAAAACGTTTTTAAATCCACATGCTTATTTTTTTTGGGGGGGGGAGTATAAATCTTCTCTGATCTATAATTTATACTTTATTTCGAAATGTGTTGCGTAAGTACATTATCTACATAAACAAACCAATAATTATAAAATAAGTACACTAATGATTGGTTAAAATCTAAGAGTGTGCAAAATAGCAACTTCAGAAAAAAAAACACTACACTAACTTATTTACATATTAATTCATTTAAATTAAATAATACATGATATAAGTTTAAACAGAGAAGTGACTAAGCGAAATTTTCCAAATGCTTTATTTTTGAACTATACTAAATTAATCATTTTAAATTTCAAATTTATTATTTTTTATTTTGATAATTTCAAATAAAAGATATTTTTAATATATATTACTACATTTAAAACCTAGTGCAGGCTTCAGAATGTTTCAAACTGATAATCATAGTTTAAGTAAACTGAAATAATAATTTTATAAGGCATCAGATATCTCTAAGATATCTCTATAAATAATACTGCATAATTTTTTCTTAGACTATTTAACTAAATATTGTATGAATCAGAACTTTATTTTCAACTGAATAGTATTTAACTTTTTAAATATAAAAATAAAGGAAAGAATGATAAAAGTTAGAAATCCGTGTTCTCGATTGTGAATTGGATAGAAATTCATTCATTTTAGGTACGTCAATGACACTACTGATATATTCCTAAAAAATTATCTGTAATTATCATGTGGATACAATTATTGAAATTTTAAGATGTTTCTTTTTCCATTTAAATAAAATAAAATTAAAGTAAAAAAAAAACTTTATGGTGTTTAGAATATGTAATATATATTAATAATATACTAACAAATGTACTAATATATTATTTAATTGTAATTTAAACTAATATGCGTTAAACCATATATTAAAATTAAGTAATTGGTTACTTAATTTTTTATTAAACTTATGATGCATTTATGGATAATAAGATGGATGGATGTAAGTTAATATAAATGATTATATTAACTGACAAAAATATTAAGAAATGAAGAACGATATGCAATTCAATAACATTTATGTAAATCCAATATTCAGAGGAGCAGTCTATCCAATAAACTACGTCTTCGCTAAATGAAACAATTATCCTAACTTTCTAGTATGGTATTTTTCACTTTCTTAATAAAAAAAACATGCACCAGAGGAAAAATATTACTTTCTGCCATTTTGAATAGATGTAATCTTTGAGATACAGCAATTGGTGTTTTTATCGTTACATCTCTTCCCTACTACAAATATGTCGGCGCATACATATTAAATTATCAAAGATCGTATGGATGGTTACTTACATATCCTCTACGAACCGTTACCAATCCTTCATAGTTAATGAACAGCCCCAGGGAAGATAGGGAAGCTACATATGCATTGCTAAAGCCGCTCCATGTAAATTTCAATGATCGAGAAGAATCCAGTATTCTTATCACCCACTCGATCAATTGATCGCCATTCAGCCTTGGGTTCATCCCAAAGAAGTAGAAAGAATCCAAAGGAAACATGTATCATTATTCACCGTATTTACTCACCCAATCTGATCAGCACTATCAACAAAAGGAAGATTCTGTCGAGGACATGTAGAACGATGCGATAGGCATTGGTTATATATCTCGTTCCCGCCAGAAATAACGCAGTAAAAAAGCGATAGAATGTGTACTTGCTCCTAGAACCTTAGATTCATTTCTGATGAAGAAATAGTTGATGTTCTTGTTTTTGTACCTAGCCCCTTTGTACGAAAGTTGAATAGGAATGGCTGTAGTCTTTTGTCAGACATGCGCATTCTTTCGAAATCTGGTACTGATTGTGAATGTGATTTATGTAAGAAACTAGAAAATTAAATGGAATAAAATGGGTATATATTCCTTTTGGTATTTTAAGTGTAAATTAAGAAAACATAAATAGTTTATATATGTTTATGTACTTTTTTTAATGATTTTATCGCGTTACGCAATGAGAAAAATTTACTTATAACTTGATAGTACACAAAAAGTTTTATGGTCATTATGTGATAATCAACATTATCAAAAATTAAAAAAAAATATCAAACTTATATAAATAAATTAGAATTAGTTAGTATGGATGCACCATTTAAATAAATTATGTAATTAAAATGCACCAAACTACTATAAAATAAAATTTGAGTCTGTTTTGTCCCAGTTTTGTTTAAACACAAAACTAATTTTGAATATTATTTTAAATATTTTTTGATATTTCTCATAATGACATCAGTGTTTTATTACAAATTAAATTGTGTCACCAAAAAATATCCGCATTATTAATTAAATGTTTGAGCCGAATGTATTACAGAATTTGTTATTGACTAATAAAATATTTTTGACGAATATTATTTGTACACCCCAAAATATTGTTAATAATTTGTTTTTTTCACAAATATGATTCATCATGAAAAGATAGCTCATGAAGAAACTAGTATTTTCTGCAAACATTTCAATGAAGAATTTATACAAGAAAAACTTTACACTTGTTAGTATAACGAATTTTAAATAATATCACTAAAAATATTCTAATTTATTTATGGCTTTAAATAATTTAAAATGTTCTTACTATGCTATGATAACTCAATTGTAAGAAGCATTCAGTTTTAAATTTCTCATAGAATAAGTATATTATTTGAAACGGTAATATATCGGGAATATATATTGAGAAAAATGTTTTGTGACATAAAACTTCTTATGAGGATTCGGATCTTATGCGTCACATAATCTGGTTTCTGAAGTATGAATTTGGCTCAATGATCCAATATGTTCCAAGAAAGGAGACAAAAATGGCAATGCTTTTATAGAGAAGATGCTTGATTACAGTTCTAATATAATAACTTCCCAAACCCTCATATTGATTTTGTACCAAGTTTACTGTATTTTTAGCAATCCCAGATGCTTATTTTGAAAGAATTGCCAGATATCTGACGATGTACTAAAGACGGCATTCGTCGTTCAACGAAAATTTCCTTGACCACCTGAAAAATATAAACTGTTGTTTGTAAAAGGTGCAAAACCACGAATGAATCATCAGAATTAAATGAACTTTGCAGCAAATATCAATTACTGGATGTTAGGTAAAAAAGTAAAGTTTCAGAGCCACCGCGCATGCCCTGCGTGCGCAGCGCCCTCTAAATTGATGCTGAAAGCGTATAAATCTGTAGCTGGACGTTGAAAATAGTTGATGATTATCTGTTAGAGGCGAACGTTAAGTGAGACCTAAGTATGCCTCCACGACGAAATAAGGAGAAACTCCAATAACTTACGGAGTTTGAACCAGGCTATAAATATCGGCCATTGAGAAGGAGGATTTTCTCTTCACGCAATAGGAGCTTGTGTGCAGCGGAACAGTTCCACAGTGATGCGTGTTTGGAAAAACTGGCAGTGGATGACGGAAAGTGATGTCAGCCCTTAACTATCGACACTTGCCCCGCATGGCGGTGAATGACTCTACAGCTTCATCCAGGCAGTTGGCAGCCTGTTGGTCAACTGCTACTGGTGTACTAATATCGGCAACGCCATTTGTCGAAGTCTGCTGCACCGTGGATTGCATGTAAGAGTACTTTTATACAGGATTCTCCGCACGGTAAATCATTGACGGCTGCGTCTGCAATGGGCTCATGAGTTTAGAGCCTGGCAGGCTGATTGGCTTCAAAATGCCTTATCAGATGAATCACGCTTCAGTTTGAGGGACCATGTTGGCTGCATTCGTATTAGACGATATACCGGTGAATGCTCCCTTCCAGAGTCGTCCCTTATCGAACGACAAAGTGACCAAACACCCGGAGTTATGGTTTGCGGGTGGGATTTCGCCTCATGGAGGATCCAGTTTGCTACAAATTGAGGGTAATCTCAATAGCAACGGGTACATGCGTGAAGTTTTACAGCCCGAAGTCGTCCCCTTCTTTCAAGACAATCCTGGAGCTATCTTTCAGTAAGATAATGCAAGCCTACATGTTACAAAGACTGTTCTAGACTTCTATTCAGCCCAACTTATGCGACTTATCCCTTGTCCTGTTTATTCACCAGATATGTCGCCTATTGACCATGTGTGGTATTTAGTTGGTCGTTGTCTCGCTCGTGACATCTGTCATGCAGCTTCAAAAGATGAACTTTTGCTGCGCATACAAGCAATAAGGAATTATCTTCCTCAATCACTCATTCTAAATCTGCTTGACTTCATGCCACGTCGTATAGCAGCACTTTTTTCAGTGCGTGGTGGCTACACCCAATACTGATTTCGGACACTTAACATTTTTTTTTGCTTTAAAAAGTCGTAATTTATTTTTATAATTACACTTCGTCTGTGCATTAAATTCCATTTAATTATGATGATCACTTAATGGTGTTGCATCTTTTACAAACAGCAATTTATATCTGGACAATTAGTTCAATGATTTTGAAAATAAGGAAATAAATGTTCCGTATCAATGCACCTGGATTAATTGTCACTGGTCTGTATTGATCATACGAAAAACTTATTTCCATTGCTTATGTGAGAATTGAATTAATTAGCCATGTTATTTGTCACCAGATGTTGTTTCCCCGATTATTTTTCCTTCCTTGTGCTCGAATGCAGCTGTGTTTCTAGTAAATAATTTTACTAGTTTTATAAGCATTGATATTGTCCTTGTAAACAATACTGAAGGAATCTTTATATAAGTCCTCTTACACCATTCTCCTACATCGCATCCTCGTCCCACTTCTGTGTAGAGTATACAGTTACAAGAACAACAAAGGAAAATCGGGGGAAAACGACTTTACCGATTTATTAAATCACAAGAATGTGCGTAATAGATATCGAATGAGTTCATGATCGATAAAAATAAATTCCCCTGTATCAACGCATTATCATTCGAGTTAAATATTTCAAAACAAGATCCTAAATCAGTGTGACACTCTAAGTTTTCTATATAGACCCCCAGGGGTCTATGACGACTTGCAAGGGGTTCACGTCAGTGAAAAAATAATTTAGAGGTATATGAGATTTTTGTAAATGTGGGTTTATGATAAATGCTTTCATTAAACCACATCGTGAGTTTAATTTTTAAGGAAAATATAATAAAGGAGAAACAACAGATTTTATTTATTTAAGAGATTTATTAACTAAATATAATGAGCTTAATTTGGGCAGTTACAAGGTGAAAGTATATATTTTATAAAAACAAGGACCATTCAGGTTTAATTGCCAGAATTAATCTAACGGAGTATAATGCTGGACGTCTCGAATTTTTCGAGTTTCTCATTTTCTCACAGATAATCTGCCAGAATAATATTTTTGAACCTACGTTCATTTAAATGCCCTCTATTCAGATTTAGAATCAAGGTTGGAGAATCATTTAACTATGGTAGATAAAAAAAAGGACGGGGCACTACTAACCAAATAATTTTAAGGTTAAACTCGACAAGTCGATACTAAATGTTGAAAATATGTTATTGAAGCGCCAGATTTATCCCTCGTATTATTAAGTTTTAAGTGAAAATTACATATATATATATATATGCATAATTAACATGTTTTTCTGAAATTTTAAACGCCATACTTCCCAGCAATTAAAAATGTTAATATTTTAAAGTAAGTTACTCTGGGCGCACCATCTGTCAAAAAGACAGTTATGTAGATGAATGTGCAAAAATTAAATATTAGATAAGCAAGGATCTACCAAAATACGAAAAATATTGCAAGGAGACTATAAATCAGAAAATTTTGGGAGCCTCTGTCCTAAATGAATAAAAAAAAAACTAATTCAATCTTTAAGCTGAAAAATTCGTTATAAAATAAGGATTGCAATTCTATTATGATCTCTCAAAAATATTTCAGAGCCCGTTTTCAGAAATGCGCTATATTACCTAAAGGAACTAAATCCTCTCTACCTGTATGACAAAATCAAATAAATGTCATTGAAGAATTTTTCAGCGAACATCTTCCGTTGTGTATTTTCCTGTGTGAAAGTATATGTCAAACTTAAAGTTTTATCCTTTCATCTGTCATGTGGTCTTTACGTTGCTTTTCTCTTGTCTGTCAGAATCCTCGGGAAGTGCCCTTTTCTGCTGGTTTCATTTTTCCGCATTAAACCGTATCCTCATTTCCATTTCTCTCATTCAATAAATGACATCCGTTTCCTGAAGTTTGTCATTTAATCAATTTTCCTATTAGCAATTTATTCCCTAAGCGCTCAAAAATATTACAATCTTTCGACACATTATTATGATGAATCGATGAAATGTATCTTGGAAAGTTTTGAGAATTTTTAAAACGTATTTATTTAAGATATTAATGCATACGCTGTAGATCCAAATTAAGTGAGTAAGAAAATTGAACAAAATATATTAAATGTAAGTTATATTAATTCAAAATAACAGCATAGTAACATTAATGAAATTGTATAACTAATTTCTATTCTCTATGGTTTTTTCTAATTTTTTGAAGAATCCTTAAATATTTACTTATTTTGTAATCTATTAAATGTTACTAACAATTAGGCTAGCAACTACTTTATAAATAAATATATGTATTCATATTTAATGTTCTTTGAGAGTTACAAAAAAAAGTAAGCCTTTCTTTGAAGATTGAAAAAAATAAGTTGTCTAATAATGTTACTACCTAAAACCGAAATGGCGGTGTATAGTTTTATACTTTTTTAGAACTGGCAAATATCTGAAGTAAATGTTTATGTATAAATCATATAAGTTGAAAATATACAGATAGTAAAAAAATAATTTAAAATTTTATGTCAATTTATTGTTGTAATAAATTAAATAATTTACAGGGTACTGTTTAATAAGTAAATTCTGGATAATACCTCCTTTTATTCAATTCTACGCATTTTTAGATGTTCTTAATGTGAAAAAAGCAAAATAAACAGTGTTGTTCTTCGAGCACTAAACATTGATTGTGATTTAATGTCATGTGTATTATATGCATTTTGCATTACTTCACACATCATTTTTAAAAGATATTTTGTTTGATATATTTTAACCTTAAGTATAATAGAATTCTGAATTTTCAAGTTAAGCTTAAGTGAGATTTATACTGAAAACACACAAAAATTAACAATAAAATTAGTTTTGAATGACATCCAAATAATTGAATTTAAAAACATGGTGCTTGAATTAAGAAAATGTTTTTCATATTATTATCTATACAGTTCCATATATTTACTATTATTGCCAATTTTGAAGATAATGTTAATTACTATTATCTCATTTTAGAAATCAATGTCTGAGAAAAATAACTTTAAGATAATTTATCATGAAGTTTATTTATTCATTTATTCATTTTATTCAGTTGACGAATTTTTCTTCTACTGATGAATTTATTGTACATTCTGAATACTTCAGAAAAAAAATGTTCTCTATCATTATTGATTGCAGATAGTTTGAGACATATTTTTAGTGACATTTTAATGTTAGCCAAATAATAAAACTAACTCTAGTTATTTGTACTAAAATTAATTGATTTGTTTTAATTTATTTTTGATTTTGTTTGATTAATTGATTAAATGATTGATTAATTGATGCATTTAATTAGCATTAAATTGCCGAGTGACTCTTTCGCCTTAAGGAAACGACCCATTATTACAATAGAAGTTAAAAACGATAATCACTTTCTTTCACATATTACTGTTCGTGGTAAGGGGTTTTGTGGGGGTAGCTTTCTCGAAGTTAATGTAGTCATGGTACATTCATGACACAGTGTCTCATAAAAATCCAGTCTTCAACAAAGGCAAAACAAACTAACCTATTCGTTCGAGACAAATTGAAAAATATCAAGTGTGCTTAGATGATCTTTTTCCCCATAAATCGTCCAATTATTACTGATTTATAGTACATAGCTTTTAACAATGTTGGGTAACTGCATATATCATTTGTTTTTCCTTAGCATACACGTGCCCAACGCAGCATATCCTGGATGCCAGATCTAATTCAAATGCTACTTGTTTAATGTTTTACGTTAATCTTTCTTTTCAGACTACCACGCGTAATTTTATTTATTATGTACATTTGTAATAAACTGCATGCATTGTTATATTAATCAAGGTAAAGAAAAAAAATTAAAGTTTATACTGATTTTTGGTCAAATAAACAAACATCTCCAACTCACTTTCTTTGGAAATATTTTCTTTAAAAAATGTCCCTATAATTTGATAGCTTTTATGAATAATATTTTTGGTTAAATTCAATATATAACACTAGCAATTTACTATCAAGCATTTGATATGTAAATTTGCCAAATTAAGCATATATGCTCGTAGTTAAAACAGAAAGACATTGTTATATACAGTTCAGAGTTTATGAATAATAAAAAGGATGACACAAATTTAATTAAATGTATTGAAATAAGTAAAAAATTTACTGACTTACCACAATATAGTATATGCATCTCATTAACATAAAACAGCATTTGCTTGCTTCAACTATTTTTGTGAAAGTTAAAGTGCACACACATTAATTGTCTACTTTTGAAATATTTAGTTCATGCTTAGAGCTATTGATTATGCTGTGATCAATCCAAAACCAAAATGATTTTACAGCTAAATTCCACAGAGAGAACCATAAATAGCGTCACGCAGACTTGCATTGTTCCGTCCAGAGCAGGTGTAAGATGACTCGAAGAAGAAACAGACATGATTTTAAAAATATATCTCACACTTCATTACTTACTTAAGACTTATTCCTTAACCTCAGGAGCAATTTTAAAACCATATTCTTAATCTAATTTATGAAATTATTTAAAAAGACTTAACTGTGGTCGGAGTTCCTTATACCAGACATTTTTGAAACACGATAGCTTGAAGCGATTGTACTTCTATTTCCTTCCACAGATCCGGATGGATTCTAAGGTGAATATTAATTTCAAGTCCAAATTCACTTCCGAGTCACCATTCACTTTGTTTTATTCTGAAATTTCATGAAGAATCTCCCCCCATGCCAGGGTTCAAAAAACATTTGCATAAAAAAAGTCTTCTCTACAAAAAGTGGTTTCTAAACTATGTTCACAATTGAAGAATAGTTTCAAAATTTTTAACCTTTTCTGTATTGCATTGATAGGATTACGTGGGCAAGTTCCGCGGATAGAACTTTTCACAACTTATATATATATATATATATATATATATATATATATATATATATATATATATATATATATATATATATATATATATATATATATATATATATATATATATATAATTATTGGCGCAGTTCTAAAGGTATAAAAAGAATTGCACTCGTTTTTTGCCAAACTTACGTTTAATGTTGGACAATTAATACAGTTCTACTCTCTACAAGAGACGTTTACACATATAAAATACTGACATTTCGATTAAACACGTCTGGCGCTTCACGACAGGTCTCAGTACATGTAGGAGTGATCTACGCGCCACTATCCTTCAAACTTCAATCCTTCGGGTGCCTGGAACCAACTCTGCCACTGTCCGCTTGCTTCCTTTTTCTCAGCAGAAGATCTCTTCGACCTTCGCGTCTCGATTCCACTCTCTGATTAACTCCTTCCCTTCGTTAATTCGCTGGTGGCTTGCGTTGCCAGTGCCCTTTAGAGAATGTCTATGCGGAAGATTCCCATATATATACACTTAGCAGTAAAAAGAAACGAAAAATTTAGACTATTTTAAAATGAAGAGGAATTGCTAGACACGGTTTCCCGTAGTTTTCCTTTATATAAAAATTATATTTAACATGATAATATGATGTCAAATTTTAAAAGTATATAACCACATATAATTCTAAATTAAACACGTGTATTATTTTCTTAGTATGTGTAGTATTTGCACATACCATTCACACTGAAGCTTCGGTGAAGTAAATCTTTGTTATACTATTTTTCACGCACACTGAAGTTAGGTTACAAGAATGCTGATAGTAGGAATTAATTATGAGTATTGCTTTATTTTTCTAAGCTTCCATCAACCATAGCTTGAGTGTTTTTTATATCATGATATTAAGTCAAATCAGTTACATAATATCATTTGACACTTGATATAGATTATTATCTGAGAGTTCTTATACCAATTTCAAATACACAGTATATTATGCTTTAAAAATGTAAATAAAACGGTTTAGTCAAAACTGTTCTAAATAAATTAAGTAGAAAAAATATTCCTCCTTACAGGTAAAAACTGCATAAAAATACGCATTCTATATTGCAAGCAATAAATACCCCTTCGAACATATAATTAAATTATATATATCGTGCACGATCTGTTTCCTATACTTGGCTCTTTTTTTGTATTGCAAGAAACCTTTCGTGTTGGTTTGTGGTGTTCGGCTTTACCTCAGCAATCAAGCTAACATCAACATCAATCATAAAAGAAATGATCAGAAAAACTGTGGGGAGAATGAAGGAAGAAAATCTCAGCAAAACGTAAACAAATGCGTAAAAGACAAAACACAAAATAAGAAGAGAAAGAAAAAAGAAACTAAACTAAAAAGAATAGAAAAGATATCGAGCGCCAAAGATGTCATCGGAGCTTTTTCTTAATGGTTCTTCTTAGTACTGCAGATGTTCGAAGGCCAAAGGAGAAATATATGTATATGAAAGAAAGAAAAGCAATTGCATGAAGGTTGGAAGAACTTTTCAGAACCATTTTCAGCGTCTGCTAGCCAAGGGGTTAAAATACCAACTAATGGGATTCAAGATAAAGGAGTGGAAAATAGATAGTGCTTCATATTTCCGAAATTCGAATTAATGGTTATTCGCCTCAGCAGGCAGAAGTCGTATCCTTATATGATACTTATAGAAAGGGGGAAAACATTCAAAATATTTAAAAGCTAAGAAATTCGTCGGTAAGCGCCTAATATTAAAATGGACAATCGTTTGATATAAAGTGGGTCACTTATGTTTTTGTTTGTTAGGTTTGATCCCGCAATTAAGCTCTATTAATAAATTAAAAGGTATGGAAATTATTACTTGGAATCTTTTTATTTTGACAGTTTTCATTATTTAATAATTTAATAATTTATAGCTTACTAGTCCATTTGAAATGAATATCTGTATGCGTTTAATGTTCGTTAAATTATTTTTCTCTCTCTTCAGCAATTACAATTATCCTTATATTCTGATTACAAATGTTCTTATACTGAAGTGAAAGGAAAAAAAATAATAACATACACTTAAAAGATTGTAAAAATAATCAAAATAAATAACGCATACCAAAAAAAATAGCGTGTGTTGCAAATGAGTCCTTGGGAATCTTACATGAGTCTTATATTCATGAGCCTTATGTATTGCTTTAGTTGTTAATGTAATGACCAAGAACTTATGTACGTTATTTTATATATGCTTACTGATATTAAAATGCATGTATTAATTCATTTCTTAATTATACAGATATAATCGTAAAAAAGTATCGGGTAGAAAATGTGCCTGTACTTGTTATTTGCAGTAGCTTAGATTTTATATTAAATGTTGTTCAGAGTGAATAACTATATTAGATCTGAAATACGTATACGTCAATATTGAGCTTACCTTGCTGCATAGAAAAATGCAATACGTTTTTAGAATGAGTTCACTTTTTATCTCTTGTGATAAAATTATATACATATATTTTTTTAACCATTTGAAGTGTTTTTTTTTAAATTACTAATAAATGATTTACAAATTTGTGTCAAATATGTATTTATCTTTATAAGGAAGATTTAAAGTAGCATATTACGAATTTCATGAGCATATTTCAAAACTATCATGGCACACTCATAAGAAAATTCAAAAAACTACGACTAATGAAATGAAGAAAAAAATCTGTGAAATTTACTAAACAAATATTAAATTGACTGTTTAAAGGCGCATAAGCAAACGTTAAAAATCATTCTTAAAGCCAACGTCAGTTCTTTGTTTATTTTAAATACATCATGTTTATGTCATCAGAATAGAAAATGAAAAGAAAACTATATACAGCAAAGTAAAACTCAAAGAAGTTATGGATTATATTTATAAAAATATCTAATTAGATAGTTTCTCAAACTGTTTGCGCTGAAACTGTGTTTCGCGCATCTCTAGGGGGGTGAGCAAATCGAAAAATCGAAAATAAAAGATTTAAAAAGATTATTAGTTTACTGAAAAGAATCAGAACAAAATACATTCCGAGATAATAAAAAATACACATTTAAAATCGTATATTTTACTTATAAATATATGAGTTCAGCACAATGTATTTGAATATTAATTCATCAATACTAAGTTAAGAACAAATTTAATAATTTCTATTAACCTTATTGGCTTGCCATATATAAAAATATATGCAAGTTTTAATACTTATCTGGATAATTTGCACAATTTATAATTAAAGTCTTGTTATAGCTTTAATGCCCCAAAGCACTTTATCATTGAATGCAATACGTTAATCTTGAATGTAGGGGGGACTTCATGAAAATTATAACATATCCACAGTTTGAGAAGCACTGAATTAGTTAGATTATTCTAACTATAGAATTATTTAAGATTTTATTTACATCTGTCGTGAAAATGGTTGCTTTCTATCCATACGTCACAAAAATAAAAACGGAAAACTAGAGCACACATATTTTTAATAATCAACTCTAAGTTCATATTTCTTTTCAACAAAACCACCTTATTCCATACGAGTATCTCGCGTAAAATATTCATACAAGTATAGTTAATTGCTACATTTCCGTGTAATCCTCTATTTGTAAATTTCAATATTTAAAAGTACTGAACTTTGATACAGTACGCTTATACTGGAGTTATACATTCATTATTTTTACTCCATCTCTTCGTTTAATTTAATTTTAATAGGGGATTTCCCTTATATACAGGTAGTAAAATGAAATTTTTTTAGTATCTACATGATGTAACTAATAAATGAATTATACTAATTAGAGTGTTGAGAGTTATCTCGTTAAATGATTGAAATTTTATAAAATACATCTTCAAGAATAATAAATAATCATAGTTTCTTACAAATTCATTTTTGTAACAATTTGTGGAGTCTATGTTGGGTGAATTCTGAATGATATTGGCGTTAAAATAAATGTTAGTGCAACAAAAGAATTTTTATTATTTTTTAATTTAATTACCTTTATGCGATGACCATATATATTTTTATTTCACTTTCAAACTTTATGAAGTTGTGCTACACCATTAAAAAAACAAAATAATTTATGCGTAGGTTTAGCATTAACATTACTATACTTAACTATACTTAATTAATAATACTTATATTTGGATCAATCATTACGCTTTACGTTATGTCCAAATTCGAGCCTGCTTGCATTAAACTCTATTGTTAAGCAAATAGTATACCGCTTAACTCCTCCATTTTTTCCTTCAAAAAAATTCCATTTATACACTCTACTCTGCAGGTTTAAATAGTGTTGCTTTTAGTGAACCTGGATATTTTTATTAAAAGGAAAGACGAAGCAGAGTGTATCTGATTAAAATTTCATCTAGTTTCACGACCTCTCGGCAACAATTTATGATGTCTCCATAAATATGAATAAGCTTCACTGAGACCTGTGAGAGCTATGATGTACCCCATGAGAGTCACTCATCACTTTACGAAGTTGTTCAAAGTATAATTCTTATAAAATTATACAGGTAGAATAAGAGTTAGCTTCTAGGTAGCAAAAGGGAATGACGTCGATCTAGATCAAAATGTCTTCAGTATATTAACTTGATTACTTATGCATAAATGTTAAAAATATGTTGAGCTAAAGAAAAAAATATATGTCCATAAAACATTGCCATATGGAAGATACGAGTTTTTTTCGTAGCCGTTATTAAAGGAACGACGTATTTGTTAGAGTTTTCAAGTTATTTCTGCCGTGATTTTATGAATAGGTATTCTAAGTTCAGTTTTTAAACAAGTATTGCTGAATTATACTGCTACGTACATCAAATAAAAATCTTAAAAAATGTATTAATCATGCATTTCTCTACGAGATATGAAATTATGTTGCATGAACTGTTTCTTATTAGAGTAAATAACATTCAAATAAGAATAATTATGTATTTTCTCTAACTATGCATACATATGCGTATATTTTGAAGACGATACTCTTTACTTTATTTCAAGAAATAGTGGTAAATAAAAAAACAGTACAAACGCTAAAGAATAATTAATAACAACTATTTAGTGCTCAGTTCGTTTCTTTTGATTGCTTGTAGTGTATACATATATGTATTTTGCACAAATGCGTACAAATTATTTGCATTAAGACAAAATAATATCACAATGATTTGTTCTCCTTCGACAAATTTTGATAGATCATATAAATTATCTGCAATTTATCGTGTATTATTTAAATCTTCATGAAACACGGATTCGAGGCTTAAACTTACAGATATTAATTGTAATTATTTTACAATTTCAATGAATTTTAATGTGGAATATGTCATTTATGTAATATGAATGTCATATATATATATATATATATATATATATATATATATATATATATATATATATATATATATATATATATATATATATATATATATATATATATATATATATTATATATATATATATTATATACACTCTGTCGCAAAAAATATATGCACCCAGAAGAAATCAAGCTACAATCACGAAACTCGGCAAGAATGTAGTCTGGTAAGAGATATGCAAATGATTAAAATTTCGAAGCCAATGAGAAAAGGCTAAGTGAGCTATGCGCATATTAGTTGCGCAACTGGGGAGAGTTTAAAAGCATGAGTACGAGCGCCATACGGCTATCCAAACGAATCTGATGACTTTGATAGACGATATTGAGACTTAGGATGCCTCTAAGACGTAACCGGCGGCAGTACGAGCAGCTGACGGACTTTGATAGGGGCCGTATAATAGGCCTCAGTGAAGCAGGTTGGTCGAATAGACGTATCGGCCGCCACCTCGGTCGGAGCGATATGGTAGTTGCTCGGTATTGGCAACAGTTGATCACAGAAGGTAGAGTGTACCGTCGCGGAGGGTCAGGACGTCCCAGGAACACAAATGATCGCGAGGATCGTGCAATCAGAAGAGTGGCCACTTCGGCACCAACAACGTCGCTAGCATCGATTCAACGCCACTTACCTCCTTCCAGACATCCAGTGCCATCAAGAGAAACCATAAGAAGAGGACTGACCGAAGTTGGCTTGAGGAGCCGACGTCCGCTAAGACGCTTACCACTGACCCCACATCATAGGCAGTGTCGACTGGATTTTTGCCGACCTCGGGCAACTTGGAGTGTGACAGACTGGAGACGTGTCATCTTCAGTGATGAATCCCGATTCAGTCTCAGTGCTGATGACCACCGCACACGTGTCTGGAGGCGCACCGGCCAGCGATCCGATCCGGCATTTATTGTCGAGCGGCATACAGCAATTTCACAAGGTGTGACAGTGTGGGGAGCAATTTCTTGGGACACACGATCATCTTTAGTGGTCCTTCAAGGCACTTTGACAGCTCGCAGATACGTGGACGATATTTTAACGCCGATTGTGCTACCCATGCTATCAAGTCGCCCAGGTGCCATTTATCAACAGGATATGCTCGTCCACATTCTGCGTGACTCTCCCAACAATGTCTTCAGGATATGACGTCCTACTATGGCCTGCCAGGTCACCAGATCTTTCACCAATAGAGCATGTCTGGAACGCGCTGGGAAGGCAACTGCAGCCGTCCCGAGATACAGGAGAATTAACTGCGCAGATGCAAAGACTATGGCAGGATCTTCCACAGGGGGTCATAAGTGATCTAATTGAATCGATGCCACGCCGAATTTCGGCTTGTATAGCTGCCAGAGGTGGCTTTACTACTTACTGATTTTTAACCTTTTGCAAGCTGTAACCGCTTAATAAAATGATATTTTGTTCTGAATTTTTAATCATTTGTTTATTTTCATATACACTACATGCATACCAAATTTCGTGAATGTAGCTCAATTTCTTCTGGGTGCATATATTTTTGCGACAGACTGTATATATTATATATATATATATATATATATATATATATATATATATATATATATATATATATATATATATATATATATATATATATATATATATATATATATATATATATATATATATATATATATATATATATATATATATATATATATATATATATATATATATATATATATATATATATATATATATATATATATATATAAAGTAAATACAAATCTTTAAATACTGTTTAAATACATCTTTTCGTGAAATTTTAGCCTGCGTTAAAAATTTGAAGGAGTAAACACATTTTTGAAAGTGTTACTATAATATAATGCCTGATAATCTGTTTTAAAATGAGTATCAGAAACTGTGTATTTTAAATACAATATGCACATGCATAACAAAATGTTATAGCTAAGAAGATGATGATAAGAAATATATTTTGTTTTTAAATGTTAATCAATACAAACAAAAAAAAGGCGGATTTTTTTTTTGTAGTTTTGATACTTTTTTCTAACTTAAATGATTTTTCTCTTAAAGTGGTTAATTTATAATCACATCAATACTTGTATAAACAGCTCGCATATGAATGTGAAGTTAAATGGAAAGTAACTATTTTAAAATGTAGCATATTATGAATGTATAATTATATCGATGGTCAAGATAAAAAGACTCTGTTTATTTAATTGAATTTTACTGCCTTTGCATGAAAGGTTAAACTAAAACATCCAGTCAAAGAAAGGATATGCAGCGTGAGTAACGAAACGTAAATATGCGAGATGTGCATTTGTAAGAAAATGCTACATACGTATGCGTGGAACTTGTCTTTAATAATTTTCACAGCCCAGAAAATCAATAAATGCTATTGCTCAATAATTTGTAAAATTGAAAGAAACAAAAGTTTAAAAAGTTCAAATGAATAACTTTTAAACAGTGCAATGAAGGGATGTCGGCATGAATTACCAGTAGACATAAAATTAATGAATTAGAAACTGTAGATTGTTAGAGACTATCACACAATGATCAACCGTGCGTGTAATTTACACATAGAGTTTCATGAAACAGCATAAATAGAGATAAGACATAAATTAGATCTTCTAAGAGCCAATATGTCTAATGAAGATCAAAATTTGTCCTTTCCATAGATTTTTAACATGAGTGCATCACCATCTCAATTGTCTCGGGAAATTCGTGGGGCCACATGAATACAAGTCTCATGAGTTATTATTCCCAGAAGACCAATTAAGACAATTTCATTCGAGGAAAAAAATCCATTTTGAAGCGCATTTATTTCTACGCTCACAGAAAAAATCGTTCGGCATACGCATCAGATTGTGTTACACATTACATAAATTAAATGCATTGTGCATGCAATGTTGGGACTATATACGTGTAAATCCAGATTTAAAAAACTATTCTCAACGTACTTTTATCTAGAATTAATCGGGTATACACTGAATGTCTTTCAACAATTGAAAAGTTGATTGGTATTGTAGCAGTACAAACCATTGTACCATTGTACCAAACAAAAGTACCACTGAATTAGTTCACTGACCTTCACGATTTGATAAAGACTGTGCGATTACTCTAAAGTCAATGTTCATCCAGATAAGGCTTATCAGTTTCGAAGAGAGGGAACTTTTTTATAATGAATTGGTTAGTGATATATATAAACCTTAATCATTATAGAATTTATTTTGTATGCCTTAGGAGGACCAATGTGTCTGTCGTTTTCAATTCAAAAACCATCAATGATCAGAATTCAATGTTTTTGGAAGAGGAGGACCAAGTGGGACAGGAATTCATAAGTTCTTTCATTTCCAGACAGAATTTATTAATTGAAAATTAAAATCCGTAAGAGAGAAGAGAGATTATACCTGTACTTACTACAAACTAATTGCTTCGTTCCTCCTTGTAGTCTCTTTTTAAAACTTTTGTTTTGCATTCGTATGTGATAGATCATTTGAGCGTACTATAAATAGATTTTTTGTTCCTTTTTGTTGTCGAAAACTTAATTTCATTACATTCTGTCCAATACTTTAAGTTAACTAAAAATTAAAAAAATATATACTCTAAATTTTCAGTACTACAAGAAATGCTGCAACTACTTTAACAGAAAATATATAAATTGTTGACGATTAAACTCCAATTTTTAATTACATATTTATTTTTTAAGGAAAAATGTTGACCAATTCATTGAAATCGAAATGCAGAAAAAATAAATATTTGCTTTAAATTTAAAAAAATAAGACTTTTTCTTACAAGATATTTCTTATTCATAATAATCACTTAAAAATCATTTAGATTTGGACATCGATTCAGACACATAAAGCGTAATGTGCGTGCTCAGGCATCATCTTCGTCACTTAATGAGATAATAGATAGGTAAAAATATTACAAGACCGGTCAACAATAGATCATATGTAGTTCTAATGTGCGTTATTAATAAGCAAATTAAATTGATTGAAAAAAAAACTGTTTTAAATTAATTTATAAAAAATGTATATAATGTTAATTAAAAAAAACATAAATTGAATAGACGAAGATGGAATGGGGGAGGATAGTAAAAAATGCATTTCATATTAATTACTGCCTCAGATATAGTATTTTACGCTCTCTCTTTTCCAAGACATTTTTCACAACTGTGCTAAGCGTTGCTTGATGTTGGTTTGGGAATATTTTTTGGCAATGTAATCCGACCGTGTTCACATCCTCCATTATTTATAACGTTTAGGATCAACCAGGTTAAAGTACTCCTTTAGAAAAGTTTAAGCTGCTCATAATAAACAATAGTTTCTTCTTTTTTTTAGAATGTATCAGAAGTTTCTCTCTCAAATTATAATTAAGTCTTTGATAAAGGATTAAAATGAAAAGAATTTAATATATTGATTCATAATTAGAAAGTAGTATAGTAGAAGATAATACTGAGATTGACTTAGATGCATCAGCGAGTTTTTAAGAGAAAAAAACCCTTATTTCCGTAGAAAGAGATACAAGGTAGGAAACGTTCTAACAATTGTCATTTGTATTAAAAGTTAGGTTACAAGAGTTGGCTTTCTTTAGCGATTAAAATAAGAGCATGGTTGTTTCAAGCTGCCGTTTACGGATGAAGCTTTGGCTAAAATGAAGCCAATATGCGTGAGTGTGCATCGAATTTACTTAACATCCACTAAAAATCACCTGATATAAAGCAAGGTGTAACTTTATGAAACAAACAATAAATGATTATGAAAATTTTAAATACATTGGTATAATTCATTGATGGAACGCATCAACGAAGACAGCCTGTAAATTTATTAAAGAAACAATGATCTAATAATACATCTAGTTTTTAAAAATATAAGTTATTCCGTGCTGTTTTTTTTGAATGAAATATTTTTTTTTCCTTTTCTGATAATACTTTAAAAGAATGCAAAGAATATCTGACTAACGACAAACTTTGTAAAATATTTTATTTTTAAATTGGTTACTTACAAAAGTGTACGATATTTCAAAAAATTTATCTTTTGATGAAATTATAAAAACAATATTTAAAAAAATATATTCCAAAACAAAAGCCGCAACTTTTACTTAACTTAAGGTATCTGACTACGTTCGGAACAGTGACTTTACAAATATTTAGTGTCACTTAGATTAGAAAAAGTATATGAAATTGTTTTATGAATGTTATTACCAAAAAAAATTATTTAAGTACAATACTTTGGCAAAAAATGAATATAGAATGACCGATTTTCAAAATACTCTCCTTTTGTGAAAAATGCTTCTATTACAATAATATTTTGCTGTATATAGCCCAGACCTCTCTACAAAGACACAACTAGATTTTTTTAAATATATTTCTTAAAAGTTGGTTTATCCATGTCTTACGACAACACAGGGGAGAAATTTTAAGAAAAAAAAAACGCCGATAAATATTTCAATTGGTTGTAATTTGTCAATTTGTTGTAAATAATGTGAACTTAAAAAAATAGTTCAGACTCTCTGGAGAATTCTTTACTCTATACAAGCAAATTATTATTATTTTAGAATCATTTTTATAAAAGGAGAATATTTTGAAAATAATTTTATTCTAAGTTAACTTTTTACTGAAAAATTGTATTTAAATATTTTTTTTGTCAAAATTTCCTTAAAACAATTTTATACATTTATTCTAATCTACGTAACACTAAATATCAAGAAAATTATCCATTTATACTCTTTTTTAAAATCATGGTTCTGAACGTATTCGGATACCTTAAAAATACTTTATTTATTACAATTATTTTACTTTTTTGAGAGCATTGTAATAAAATAATTGAGATAACTCGTAATATATTTCAAACTGGTATTATTATATTTTTACACACAGTTGTACAATAACACACTCATAGTATATTCATGTAATCTTAAACTATTAACTTAATATCCGAAAAATTTTAATGTTTTTTTTTTGCTTACATTCTTCTAGAAATCATTTTAGAAATATGGTATAATTTTCGACTTGTTTCTTAAATCTTCCTTTAATTTAGGCAATTGACAACTCCTTGATATGATAAGTTTCTTAATAATATTATTTTCTTATTATCTAATACCAAAGTAATATATATAATATAAATGACACTAAAATATTTTTTTAAATATTATTTTGTTCTAAGAATATTAAAATATACGAATAGTTATTACTCATATATATATTAAACTCATATATTAAACTTCCAAAATATTTTTCTTATACTTAAGCAATGGATACAATTTAATATTGCTGCAGAGTAACTTGTTTAAAGAACACTATAAAGAATAAAAAAATACACATGTATATATACCTAGGGAGAGAGAGAGAGCAAATAAGTGGCAAATATAATCATTATTACTTATATATTATTACTATTCAATATGTTATCCATATACTTTCTACTCTCTTAGTACTTCTGCAAGAAGTACAAATATAGTAGAAGAATTTAAGAAAATACCTATTTTAATTTCAAAATTTACCCAGAAAAATCCATCATATTTAAAAATCTACAATCCTCATAAATACAAAATATACATTTAAATGAAAATGGAAAATAAGAATTCTAAATAAAAATGGGAACCACACATTAAAAAAAATTATACGATACTGTGCCAAATATTGGGACCATTTTACATGTGATTGACTGGTGATTAAAACTCTGTAAACCTTATCCTCTCTATATTGTCCCTCATACATGATGTAAACACCTTGACAAAACCACAGGTGGCGAAAATGGGCATACGGGATTTCTAAGAATGTGGGGGGAGGGATTATTTCCTCCACTATCCAAAAGTGCAAAGTAGAAGAGATGTTTCTACAATGTTTTATCTGGATTATAAGGGTAACAACAGTTCGGAAATGGACCATTCTTCTTTCAGCATTATTTGCGCTCCATTGCATATTGTGCCAATGCGGCTTCGACTTTAAGGTCTGCGTAGGCGTGGTAGGATGACATGGAGGCTCAGGAATTCGATAGAACTGATCAAAAGCAAAACCTGCATCTCATAGAGCAGTGACACTAAACATGCAGCCCACCGGACCTTTTTAAGTAGCCCGGTCATGATATATTGCTCTTAGAAACCCATTTATTTAAGAACAATGTATTAAAAATTTGGCAAAAAGTTATTTTAGTCATGAAATCAAATTTATTAATTTTGCATTTTGCTGTCCATGTTGTACGGGTTCAAATTAGTATAGACAATAGTTTATTAGGGGCTACTTTAAGCGTGGAACTAATTTTTAACTATACCCTTTACGTCTAACAAGGGAAAAATATTCGAAGAATAGAGGCTGTTTCAAGACGATTAGGAAGTTGACTATTTTGCAGCGAAAAGCAAACATGGATCAGTAATTGTTTAAATTGTCGCGTTGTATTTAAAAAAATACCAATAAATATGAATAGTCCAAAGAAACTTTGTTTCGAGGATCGCTTTTAAAAGGAGATAAATAGGCTTTAATGAATAATATTTGCAACTGCAACAAAGTGTTATGTCAGTGATAATGTTGTAGCGATAACATATGCATCCTATGTTTTTGTTTACATAGCTGGTTATCATATGAAACCATTTATTGATACAGCTATTGTGAATGAGTCTTCTTATTTTTTTTTAATTTAATGGTTGATAAATTATGTAACAAAAGTAAAAAAAAATATACATAAAACATTATAACATTTAAAAACAAAATATGAATTTTAATCTTTTGGTCTATTTTCAACATTTAAAATTCCCTATATTACCTTCGTTTTAAGACATTTTCTCCCCCCCCGTTTTCCTATTAACCTTCATTTTACTGCATAGTTAAAATAGCTGTTATATGTATGCGGTCCGGTAGAAAAAAAAATTCAGTAACCCTGGCATAGAACATCTATACCAGTGATTCCCAAAGTGATCTATATGAACTCCCAGGGGTCTATGATGAACTGCAAGGGGTCCACATCAGCGAAAAATAAACTTAGGGGTTCATGAGTTGAGGAGGTCAGCGATAGCCTAAATCAGATCGTGGCATTAATTTTAAAAGAAAATTTAATCGTGTAAACTAGATTTATCTATTTAACAGCTTTATTTACTACATTTACTAGGATTAATTTGCAGTTACAAGGCCTCAAACTAAAAAAGGACTATTATTTCAGTGTTTCCTGCCAAAATAAAACTAAAGGAATATAAAGATGGACATCGCGAATGTTAACAGTTTCTCAATTTGTCACAAAAATGACTTTTTCACCTAAGTTCAACATTTAAATGCCCTTTAATCAGGTTTTGAAACTAGGTTTGAGAATTCTTTGACTATATTAATATCACAGTAGGTAATAAATTCAAGTTGTCACATTAAAAAAAATATGTCTGATTACAAAAGGAACTAATTTTAATAGCCTAACGAAGATCTTAAAGTATATTTTAAGAACAATTTTCAACAATTTTGGCTTTAAAATATATACATTTTACTTATCCTGAATTATGGAACATCTCAAGAAAGATTTTAATTGCTTTTCCCAGAGCGGAGGAGTTTAAACGCGCTAGCCAATCTCCAAAATTTAAAAAAAAAAGCGAGATTAGATTCTACAAACCGACGAGATTTAGAGTTTAATCTGATTACATTAAGCCAAATGTTGAAAATGCGATATTAAAGCAACATATTATTTCCACCCATAAAAAAACATTTGTTATTTTATCCAATAATTATTTCATATATTAATTACACTGTAATTTCATTAATTCACATGCCGTTCTTAAGTTTTAAACTCTCTACTTAACTACAGTTAGAAATAGTAACCTTTTTAAAGTAAGTAGTGCAATGCAAGCTGTCAAAAAGTATTTAAGTTGATAAATGTGAACAAATTAATATTAGGTATGTAGGAGTCTACACAAAACCAGAAAACATGACAAGAGCTCTATGAGACCAAAAAGTTTAGGAACCTCTGATATATATCCTCAATTAAATATGAAATACAAGCTATGTATACTGCTAAACCTTAAATCAGTGACATAACCGAACTAAACGCTTCAGTAAAAAAGCATGTTGTTCCTTTTGAAACATTCGAAAAATTAGTGGACAGTCTTTCTTACACAGGCAAAACAAATGTTGCACCAAAGGGAGAACGAAATGCATACATTTTTTTTTTTTTTATTTATGTATGGTAATAGCGAAACATGCAGGTACCGTTATCTTTTTCATCATAACGTGCTACATGTCTCAATTTTTTGTAGTTGCCCATTGCTTTTAGCAAATCTATAGATGGTGATAACTGATGGATATCTTTGAAATTTACAGAAATAATCTTAATTTTTATTTAAATAAAAAAATTATTTCAAAAGTAAAAGCGTTTTTTTATTCGAAATTTTGTATGGATTTGGTGTTATCCGATGTAAGGCAAATACAATTATCTATTTAAATACGTATAAAACGGCCCTAGGTGACAAATTTTTAATTTTTATAATACTGTATATGATCTATCAGGGAGTTTTAATTTGTTTACTTCGTTACAACCACCAAAAAGTATTTATGACCTGCAAAAATAAAAGCAATATTAATAATAACATAGTTACATTAGAAAATAAAATTAATTAACTATATTAGTTGAACTTTCTTTGAATTGCGTTCATAAATAAGAAAACTAAGTCAATACGGTTCCTTATCTTTTTATTTAAGAAACAAATGCTTTTTAACCATTCTTAACTATTTTTTTCTTCTCCAATTTGCAGAACTTTACTTTTTTGCTTAGTTTTCCCATTTTTCTCATTAGTTCTCGTACTCGTAGTTATTTTGTTCTTTTATTTTGAAGCGATTCTTCATAATGTTTATATGCCTGTGTTGCAAATATAACTTTTTATAACAAAGAGGTTTGTTTGGCAACGTTTAATTAAAGAAATTTTCTATCTCATTTTTCGCTTAAACTTTTGGAATGAATTTCTTCCTTCAAATGTTGCTTTAAATTAAACTGAAAAAAAGCGAAATAACCATTGCGTTTTTTCTCCTTTTCGGACGAAGTTAATAAGAATTAAAGGAAATGAGAAAGGATTTGATGAGATTTCCAATAACTTTTTTTCAAACATATGTACTACTACAACAACTTTTTTTAAACAAAAATAGAAAAAAATAGCAATCAATGAATATCTGAACAATACAAATGTTAATCTTAAAAACCGCATCAAGTTCTGAATTTTGGTTTATTATTTTAACTTACCTCAACGGAATAACAACGCAGCCCGCTACTAAATTTATTCATAATTCAAAGGGTATTAAGTTTTACTTTAAATTGAAAGATAAATTGCATATACAATATAATTTACAAATGTATGAATTGATTTAATGTTTTTACTAGCATTTCACTTAAAAGCTACAAAAGGCTACCGGAAATGACCTTCGTAATTTTTAACTTCTAGAAGGTGTTTCTTTTTAGAGGTATAGAAATTTAAATTGCAATAAAACAACGATGTATTTTTCGATTGACATTACTTTTTTATTCGAAAGATACTCTTGTGGCATTACATTTTTAAATATGATTTCTGGCATAGGATTACCACGGCTGGCTTGGATGTAGTCCAATTTGACGTCCAATTTTCGATGACTTTTTCCAACATCTGTGGCCGTATATCGGCAAACACACGGCGAATCTTGTCTTCCAAATGGTCAAGCGTTTGTGGCTTATCCGCATAGGCCAATGACTTAACATGTTCCCACAGAAAATAGTCTAGCGGTGTTAAATCACAAGATCTTGGAGGCCAAATCACAGGTCCAAAGCGTGAAATTAGGCGGTCACCAAACGTGTCTTTCAATAAATCGATTGTGGCATGAGCTGTGTGACATGTTGCGACGTCTTGTTGGAACCACAGCTCCTGGACATCATGATTGTTCAATTCAGGAATGAAAAAGTTAGTAATCATGGCTCTATACCGATCACCATTGACTGTAACTTTGTGGCCTTCATCGGACTTTTTGAAGAAGTACGGACCAATGATTCCACCAGCCCATAAAGCGCACCAAACATCAGTTTTTCTGGATGTAACGGTGTTTCGACATACACTTGGGGATTAGGTTCACTCAAATGCGGCAGTTTTTGTTTGTTGACGTAGCCATTCAACCAGAAGTGCGCTTCATCGCTAAACAAAATTCGCTTTTGAAAACTTGAACAACGACAATCTAGTTTTGGGCCCATTCGACGAATCTACGCCTTGCTTTATGATCGTTTTGATGAATTGCCGAACCTAACTGAGAATAAATCACTTGCCAACTGTTAAATCGGTCGCCATCTTGGAAAGTAATGCCAACTTTAACTTTTATACCTGAAAGAAAACACTCTTTATCAAATGACAAGAACAGCACCTGAGCTAGTATATCACACACTCTCCAAGCTTTTAACGTTAAAGTGAGTACTTTGGCAGATTTAACACGCGTAATGCAGTGACCTCAGGCTTACAAAAATTTCTGAGTAGCTAGATGGATCGCACAGTTTTAGTAAATTTAGTTTTTATTTAAAATGTTTTATCGTAAATTAACACATACTATAATATTGCAATTATACGTAAGAAAATTTACTCATCTGGCTTTTAGATATTTTGTATTTTCATCTGTTAAGCCATTTTTACTGTGTCTCGTAACGGGTAAAGTAACCAAACACGTTAAAATGACCAAATTCGTTCAAAAGACATTTTTAAAAAAAATTATTGAAGATATATCTTTTGGTATTACAAAACATACCTTGTTTTGTTTCTACGCTACCTAAATACGAAGTTAATATCAATTTTATAAAATTAGAAAAAAACGGAAGTGATTCTTTAATCTAGCAAAAGGGGGCATTTAAGTTATTCAAAATCTATAATAATGAGTCTTATAGCTGAAAATGTCATTAAAATATTTCTATAACACTTGTTAAACCTGATATTTACATTATTTTCTACAGAATGAACTAGAACATTTCGTATGTATGAATGTTTTTTTTTTGAGTCAATACTTGTTAATTAAAAAATGGTCTTAAAGAATGTCACATTTTTTTGTAATATTTACTCAATCACCTCTAAAATTTTTAAATTTAAAAAAAATGTTAACATTTTACTATGTTCTCTAGATAAATGCATCTTATTTGTTTTAGTAATATTTTTACTTATATAAGTTTATTGCTTTTTTCTCTAACTGCTTTGAAGATTTTCAAAAACATTGTGAAAATGTCCCTTATAATTGTGATTTTTTGTAAAAATTAGATAATTTACTTTTAATAGTGTTAGTTAGGTATTAGTATTCATTCTTATTGATTCCTAAAAATAATCATTTATCATGTTTTAGTATGCTATTTTCTTCAGAAAAAGTACTCCGAACTTTTTCGAACTTACTAGAGTATAACAAAATAGTAAAATATAGTTTACTTTCACACCTTTCTCACTGGCCACTTTCTTATCTGCATCTTTAAACCATTCAGGTGGGACTCTCTCAGACCCCTTCAATTTCTGATTGGAAGAGAAAGCTAGACTTGCACTAGTCACCTTAAGACTTTGTCTCAAATGCCATTGATTCTTTCGGGAAAAAGTTCGGTTTAGCCAGTGACCATCCTGTTACATCATGTCAAAAACAATGTGGGTGGTCCCTAAATAAATCGGGTGACCATGTTACTGATTTACTTATGACCAAGAATTAAATAGAACACAATTTTTGGCATTTCAACCTCACAATAGCGGGCCATCATGCGTGTAGAGTAGCATCGTTTTAGATGGAACAAAATAATGGATAACTGTTGAAACAAATGTGTCTTATCTATAGTCCGCTTTGAAAGATTTGCTTTCAAGCACGACTCCTCACTGATAGTGCCATGTTTTCCTTGTGTCGGGTACGCAGCTAATACTGATATTAAAATTCTGGAAGTCTTTCAAAATTCTTATTTCAGAAATATTACAAGAGCTAGCAGATATACCAGGAACTCTTATATTTATACAATATTTGATATTAAACCTTTTAAGAACTTCATCCAAACGGTCGCAATTATATTCTTTAATAAACTCCCCAATACCAAAAATTAAATTTAATTAATATTCAAAATTAAAACTTAAAAGACTATACTAAGAGACCTAGGAGAATACTCTTAGACTCATATAATCCTTCTTAATATTATTCATTTGCACTCACCGGTGGGGAATGCAACTTATTTATTCTAAATTTATTCCCTTTTAATTTTTTTTAATTTTAAAAATGTTTCACCAGGCAAGCAATTCTTTCCTACTACTTAATTTCCTCAACTTCAGGGCAGCCAATAGAGAGCTTTCTCACTTACGGCAACCAACCAATGCCATTGATTCTACTCCAATACCCAGTTTCCCTCCAAAATAATCAGGACATTTCCCACCGAACCCATCAAGAATACTTCCCTCAGATTCTGACATCATCCAGCTGCCTTGCCTTACCAACCAATAAGATCGTCACCTGTACAAACTTACTGAACTTTGTTTCTCCATTCAGGATTTTCCACCATTCAACGCACAAATACTATTCAGATAGGGGGTGGAGAATCTATCTTAGATACATATCCATGTGACGTGTAAGAAAGTGATAGTGCTGGGGAGAAGAATAGCAAACAGCTTGCTAAGAAATAGCATTGCATATGCATCGGACCCCTATACAGTAAATCTTGTACCCACTAGAGCAGGGGTACTCAACCGTTTTTTACAACTGGGCCACATACATGTGGCGATTAATTCACGTGACCGCAACATGAGGATTAAAGGCGGGGTACGCTAATAAACCAAGGACATTTAAAAAGTGGAAAATCGATCAACATATTAATTATTTGGAATTTTATTTTAAAACAATACTAAATCATGCATAACTCCCAAAGAATATATTTTATGCATTTTTTATCTTGTAATAGGGTAATTTTTATTTCTATTCATCAATCGTCCCAAGTCTCCTTCCCTTCCCCAGGAATGCTGTTGCTGATGTAAATAGTTTTTTTAGAAATAATAAGGTCATTTATCTCGTCTTGAAAGAGATTCTCAATAAATAAATAAACAAAATAAAATAAATGGATCATTGTAGGAGTAGGTTTGAGTAGTATAGTGATGAGCGAAATTATATATTTCTTAAATACACTGGCCTCAAAAAGTTAAGATACAACCGGGTTTTTTGTGTCTAATTTGCAAATGAATGAATGTAGAAACAAAAAAATTTGGAGGATATGTGCATTAAATAGTTTTTTTATTGAATGCGTCATAGAAATTTGTATAAGTGTATTGCAAAAACGATTTATAACAAAAAAAGGCAATCTCTGCGGAAAAGTCCATTCTTAGAGAAAACAGCACATCACAGTGTTATGTGGTAAAATGGCATAAAAAAAACAATACAAAAATGGGCTCTAATAAGGAATGTGGCCACCTCTAACTTGAATGCATTGGCGGCATCGATTTCCCATGCCGTTTATTAAGTTGTCGGACACCGGAATAGGAAGCGAAGACCAGACACAGAGTAAGCCTTGTTTCAGGTCATGTAACGACCTTGGAGGAGGATTTAAAGCAGCAACCTCTCTGCCAAGATAGTCCCAAAGATGTTCTATCGGATTCAGGTCTGGAGATCGAGCTGGCCATTCCATTCGTTCCAAACCGTGATCCTCCAGATACTCCTCAACAATCCGAACTCGGTGAGGTCGTGCATTATCATCCATCAGAATGAAGTCGTTACCAATAGCAGCAGCATATGGGCGGACATATGGATCAAGGATCTCATCCCGATATCTAAGACCAGTTACGGTTCCTCCATGGAACACATGCAGGTCAGTGTGTCCACCGAGCGAGATCCCCTGCCCAAACCAGGATTCCACCACCTCTATAACTGTGTCTTTAAACAGTGTTGGATTGATGGTATCTAGTGCGCTGTTCCCTCCAGATCAGTAGACGCCCTGAATCACTCTCCATTGTAAATCTGGACTCGTTTGTGAACAGCACAGAAGCCCATTGTTGCTGCGTCCAAGAAACATGTTCTCTCTTGCCCAGCATAAGCGGTTCCTTCGCTGTCGTCCGTTGAGGGGAACGCACACAACTGGTCTTCTTGCATACAGACCTGCATTGTGAAGACGATTTCGCACCGTAGTAGCGGAGATTCTTCTTCCTGATGCTTGAAAGTGGTCTGCAACGAGCTGCGGCACAGTAGTGGTTCTTCTCCTTCGTGCCGAAAGAGCTAGAAAACGGTCTTCTGCAGGTGTTGTAGCTCGTGGTCGGCCTGGAACAGGTCTTCTGGACACAGAATCTTCGAAATGGTATTGATCCCAAAGTCGCTGAACAACACTACGAGACACATTGAGACGTCTAGCAGCATCAGCCTGCGACAATCCCATTTCCATCCATCCAACTGCCCGCCACCTTAACGAATTGGGTAAACGACGTCTCTGAGACATTTTCTAAACTCTATTGACTATTGTCACCGAAACTGCCAACAACTGTTGAAAATCAACACAACTTACACACAAAAGTACGAAACCCTGATATTTGCATATTTTTCTCTCACTCATAAATATACGTTCTTTTCTATAAAATAACAGTGGTAGCATTCGTTTTTGCATTAATGTTTTTAAAGTGCGTTATTATCATTCATGCAAACTATGCATTTTATTGTTACTGCCATTTTTTTATGGTGAGCTTCGAAAACATGTTGTACCTTAACTTTTTGAGGCCAGTGTATATCATTTTCGCAACAAATCAAACAAGTGAAGATCACAATCGTCTTGAAACGACATATATTCTTTACATATTTTTCACTTGGCAGACATGAGTGTTAATGATAAAATGACCCAATAAAGGATCGCTATTACACTGCCATTTCTTAACACTAAACGTTATTATTATTAAAAATAAAAAAAAGTTATCCAGCAGCACACACACACACATTTCTTACGAGCATGACATCGATAGCAAAATTGATATAAGGGTTTGCTTGATTGATATAATTTCTCTTTAAGTTTTAAATATATTTATCTTAAATAATTTGAATTTGTTAGTGAAACTGGCCATGACCGGGCCACTCAGAATTCTGATGGGCCACATACAGCCCGTGGGCCGCAAGTTGAGTATCAATGCACTAGAGAGTAAGACTCACTGCTCCGAGAGTACCAGCCGCGAATATGTAACCATGGACTTTGTGATAGCATGGTAAAGAACTATGGCTTAGTTCATTTTTGTTCTAACATATCATTGAAAAAAATTAACTAACAGTGTAAGAAAAAAATTGCTCATAGTTTATCTTGTTCTCTAAACTAATATTTTAATCATTAAATAAACTAGAAATATGTTATCCTTCTGCTATCTATTTCTCAAGAAGAAACTTGTTTGATCTTGGAAAATGAATTAGTTATTTAGCTAATTTAAAAGTACATATACAATAATAGATTGTTGTTTAAGACTTTCGTGAATCATTTATCGTGAGAGAGTATCATAGATTAGAATAATACTTACATAGAAGCTTAATTTGCATACACAATTATAAGGAAATGAATGTCAATTAATTTTTCTCGGTATTCTATTTAAATGAGAAACTTAAAAAAAATTCAATTTGGAATGTATATTTATTTTAGATGATCACACACCTTCAATTTATTATTCACAAACATTCACGTTCATTTGAATAAAATTTCCTTAAAATTTATTGCAAGCTATCTTGCTTTACAAGAGTAAAATAAGCGTTCTTCAAAACACATGAAAGTTGAAAAGAGTTGCATTTGTTCCATTCAATTTGTTTGAACTTAAATTTTACACAATTTGATATTTATTAGTTTTACTTTATTTGAAAAAAAAACGATTAAATATTGATTTTAAGCAGCGGAGAAACTGAATTCATTTGAAAGGAAGACATTTGTAAGGCGAAAGTTATTAAAAACGGCCTTTAAACTAATATTTGTTTTGTATATTTCCAATTAATAATCATACTTTCCAATTAGAATTCTTATTTGGTTTCTTTGAATTTTCAACCATTTATTCATCGTTTTAATGCTTATATAGCTTTTAATAAAGAACATGTATCATAATATAAACAGCACAACAGCAGAATTCATTTAATTATCTCTCAAATTGTATATCATTTTAAAATATAGGCTTACTTATCACAAACTGCAATAAATTTAAGTCTCGCTTGTTTGGAACAGAAAGAAAAGGACTGTATATTATCTAAACAAAATTACTTTCAGTTTAGATAACACAAGATTGGATCAACATTTTCACATTTAATGGACGTGATGTTGACAAGGCGTCACCAAATCTCCTATATTTTATGTGTCTAGATATGATATTCTCATTTATCAAATGTTTTAATACACAATTTTAATTAAAAAAATTTTTGTAATATTTTTTTTTTATATTTGGAGAAAGTTATACATTATTCATTTATAAGTATGCATTTTTTTATATTTTTAAGTTTATTATTATTTTAGATGAATCTCTCAGAGGCTGAGTAGTAGCGTATAGTTCTTCAACGCTACAAGTTAGGGGTGCAAACCCCACGGGTTGGGCAATGTCGACGCATCATTTCATTCTTTAGTGGTTAGATAAAAGAATACCAAGCTTACTTGGGAACTAAACATGGGGTGAATCACCTGAGACGAACCACCTGAACGGAACATCTGCTCATAAACCTCAGCACCCAAGGTCTCGAAAAATAAAAGCTTACGGTATTCATTTATTCTCATGGGATGTTATGTCACTGATTTTAATTTAGTTATTTATTTTAAGTATTTTACGTCAAAAATACCGAAACATTCTACTCCATAAATGTATCTTTAAAATGATACTTAATAACATTGGTGATATCCAGTAGCAGACAAAAGAGTTTTTCAAGGAGGGGGTCCAGGGTCGAAAGTCCACCACTCTTGTATCATGCTCCTTTTGACTTTGTTGATTTTTGGGAGCAAAAAAGAGTAAAGACTAATTATTCAATAAATAATTAGAATGAATTAATAAAATCAATCGTTAATACCAAATAATTAAATGTTACCTACTATATTCTTAGAATTATAATCAACCGGAAAAAAAATCAAGAGCTTTGGAGGGGTGGGGTCTAGGCCTTTAGAATACCCCCTTTTGTGCGCCACTGGTGATATCTATAAATTTTTACATATAATAAGTATGTAAACCACACACATATTCTCTTTTGAATTGAATGCTTCTCAACACCTACATTCTTCACAGGTCAGGGAATATATGTAATTAATTTATCGCTAATCACTCGAAGCTAAAGCTACTAACAATACTACTGATTCAAAGATTGTATCTCGTTTGCTTAGAGCAGTGCTTTTCTGTGAATACGAAAATTGGGAGCTAAAAGTTACATAGGAAAAACATTTAAAATAGCATTAACCCTCATAGGCCTATAATAAAAATAAAATATCATTCAAATTATATCTCCTTTATACCATTTCTAAACTTCTTATATAAATTCTTAATTTATTAAACTTTCACACTTGTTGGTGTTTTGTATGCGCGTTGCGCGTCTAGTAAATGGGATGACCTTGTCGGGGAATTTCGTTTGTAGCGTGTGTGTATTGAAATACAGGAAAAAAGAAACTTCGGTTTTTAGTTAAAGAGTAGGATTTCGCAGACTTTGAATAAAGAGTTTATTCAGTGAAACATGGTAATAAATATATCAGAATGCAGGGAAAGAGCATTATCTCTCTCCTGTAGCGATCAAAATTGTTACTATGAAAATCCTATTTTTGTTATCTATTTCATTTTTAGGTTTTACATGCAGCAAAACTAATTATATAAGGATAATTATAGTAGACATAATTATTTTTCATTAATGCATAGAGGCAGTATTTGGAAGAAACTCAAATATTTAATGAACTGTTGTTTGTAAACCGCTGGTATAAAGTTTTCGAATGTTTGAGAAATAAAGTCTTCGTTTATGCATACCGCATTAGAAAAATAAGTGCTCCTTTTCATTACAGATTTTTTTTAATTTGAGTTATTGTGAGAGTGTGATATAAAAACTGGTTCCGCATTGAGTCGGAGGAAAGCCATGAGCATGTTTAGTAACAGAGATGCAATACTTACTTCACACTAAACTCTAACCTAAGTGAAACAAATTTGGCATAAGAAAGAGGAACACAGTTTCTGAGGTGAAAGAAGCAAGCGAAGAAACAACAAAAAAGCTACGCTTTGCAAAATTGTGGCTCCATATTCACTTTTTTTTACTGGATCGGTGGTCAAAGGAAGAAAACCCATTTTTTGCTGTGAAATCATTTCATGGTCGCAGATAGAAAATTCCTACCGGGGTCAATGCTCGGTTACATTTCACTACACTTACGTAATTCTGGGGTCTTTTTTTATCAATAAGGTTGCAAGCTCGCAGTTGAGTAACAAGAGTTAAACAAGTAGAAGTGAAATAATTTTTTAAGCGAGGGCTTACTTTCACATAGCGCTTCCACGCTACATGTCCGGGGTTCAAACCCTTTATCTGGAAAAGGTCAACTCAGCTTGGCATCCCTTCAGTGGGTCGATAAATGAGTACAAAGAATTGATTGGGAACTAAACCCAGGGGGTTTCACGTCAGACTTACCATCTGACTGGAACATCTGCTTATTTACCTCAATATCCAAGGGTATAAAAATGGAGATGGGCAACATCAGACCTTGGTTCTCATGGACTGCAGTGCCACTGAATTTTATTCACTTTACTTTCACTTAAACTCGGTTACTTAACACAAAATTTCATAGCCCGGTTTAGTTACCGAACCAGACTATGAAACCAGAAGCTAAGTAATCACCGTTTAAGTGTAAGCAAACCTCCGGTTTAGACTTCTTTTCACTGCTATTTTTCTAACTCCGGTTACTCAACTGCAGGTTTGTATCTTCATCAGTCAAAATAGACCACTGCTTTTACTGAACTCTGACTGTTTTTACTGCTCAATCGCGGTTAAGTCGAACAGAGCTTTGAATTCAGTCAGATATTTCTTATTGAATTTAATACGTTAAAACGAACTTACGGTGATTAATCTTTTTTTTTCTTTTCATTTTGACTAACCGTCTAGTTGATGGTGGATACGGGAGGTAAAGAAACGCTCCGAGGCTAAAGTTGAATAGGGAAAAAAACATATCCGAAAGATTCCGTCATTAAAATCCCTATTTGCATTTCTAGTAATTTTATCAAGTCATTTAAAAAAAACTATTTTTGACAATGAGCAATTCATCATCCTCATTTAATATAGGTAACGCTATTTTTTGTTGGAAAGTTAAACTCTGATTTTTTTGACAATTTGAGATTTTTATTTTTTCAAATTGTATAGATTTTAACCTTTTTAAAAATACCTTACTTTAACCTCTAGGGTTTTTAGAAGTTCTTAAAACGTATTTTTAAATAATCGTTGAATTTGGGCCACGCCCATTTTAATGGCGAAAATTGTAAACAAATTACTTTGTTTTCGCTTAAAAGTTTGACGACTGATATAAACCAAAACATGTATCTTTTGTTTTAAATTGAGTCTTTGATTTTTTTATTTCCTAGCCAATTAGAAGTCTCACTGTATGCATATGAATCAATTTATCTCAAAATGTAAATTTTAATGTGCGATTAACCTTTTCTGAGAAACTACAGTTCACAGGTATGTAAATTTTTTATGAATTATTTATAATGATGTCTAATATATAATAAAATGACCTTTTTTGTAAAAAACTCAAAAATTTAATTTTTACAAATTTTTTAAGTAAAATATGGGTCAAATTTCGCAATGTTTGATAAAATATTTCATAATTTATTAAAAAATTCAAAATTAGCTAAAAGCTCATTTTAGTATAATGAGAGAGGTGTACTTTAATATTATGAAAAATTTCAAGCATGCACATAAAACAGATTTTGAGAAAAGGTACATCGAAAACAGCCAATTTAACATTGTCAGTATAGAGGGAGAGAGAGGTTTCCAACTCCCCTTAACTTCGTTAAATATACTCCTTTGTCATCATATTTTATGAACTAGGAGCTTACCATATGCTTTAAGCGTAATGACTAGCTGAAACATATATTCACGTATCGCTGATTTAATTTAAAATGAAAAAAAAAAGTAACATTGCATAGAAACATGATGTGTAAAATCTACTAACGGATGTAACTTCTCTCTCGCGAAACTCACCAAAATAAGATGTGAAAGAACAGCGGATCTCAAACTTTCAATCTTTTCCACCCAATTTTCAATCATAATTTCCATGGTGCCTCTCTCCATTCAATATAAAAGTGTACTGAATTCAGTAATACTTTGCCGCTAAAGCTACAATACGAACTTAATTATAAACTGCACAAATTATCAAGATAAGTATAAAATGTTTCATATAATTTTAACAAGCTCATGGGGCAATAGTAACTATTAACTTGTTCATAACTTAGTATTGATGAATTAATGACCAAATACATTGTGCAGTACTGATACATTTTTAAATAAATTATGTGTTTATAATTACATTCATAAGTTTTATATCATTGCAAATGTATATTTGCTATTATCTCAGAATGTATATTGCTTTGATTCCTTTCAGTAATATTTTTTTTAAATATTTTATTTATGACTTCTCGATATGCTCGCGCCCCCTTGGTAGGATTATAACGGCCCTCTAGGGGGCGCGCCCCACAGTTTGAAAAAAGCTGTGATAGAAAAATAATGAATAAACTTATTTCAACTATTAACAACTTTTTCTGAAAATAAATAAATAAATACTATTTTTGTGCGGTTGTTTGAGTTTATTTACGAAAAATTTAATTGCTTTCACAGTTATAGAGACATTGGCATGTTATAGTTTGGTATATTAAAAAGTAACGTTGGCCTAAAGTGAAATCAGTATTATACAAGAAATCTCAAAAACAGTAAAGAAGTTATGTTTTTGTGAGCATCTTATTCCTCATTTTTGAAAATTGATAATTTTCTTCTTAACTTATTTCAGATTATACATAGCAAAACCAGAGTAGAAATATATATATAAATAAAAAAAACATTATGTATTATACTTCAAAACATAGAAAAAATGAAAACTAAGCAAAGGGAAATTGGTTGCGTTGAGTAGATAAAAACTGACTGAATCGCCCTAGGAGCTTAGGAAAACTTTTCAAATTCAATCGAAAAACACTCCCTTTTGGGGAAAAGAAAAGATACGGATATATAAAGAAGATTCAAAGCCATTCAAAAAATATCGGATTTTCGATTTCATATTTGAGGTTTTATCAAACACAACCCATGTTTCATTCAACAATGTAAAGTAAATGCCGGGTGAAATGAATTTATTTTCAATGGTGGGAATTTCAATGGGGCTTTCTTTTAAAAAATTTCCAGTCAATGTAGTAAAACAAATAATATATTTTTAAAAAAATGAAACAAATTTCAAAATTATATTCTATGCAATTAAAATTAAGAAATATAAAATAAAAAAAGTTTTTAAAATTTTCAAAAGCTATCATAAAAAGTAATATCAATTATTTTTCATGAATAAGTAGATATATTTACTGCGAATCGTGGCACAAGCCATTTCTAAATATTTTGAAACCACTTAAATATGTGAATCAAAACAAGTAAGTATGTGAAAATTTTGTTGTTGGATTAACTTTTTGTATCTTCATTATAAAATTCGTAGGTAAACAAACGTATCTATCAATGGGACCTTATCTTCTCACGAACCGCACGACGCAGAAGCTCGCCATAGGCACCAAAAAAACGGGAATGATCCAAGGAATCCATTTTTACTATTTTTATCCCGATATCGCAATTAGTTAAACCATATTAATTAAAGACGTTAAAACGCATAATTGGTCCCATTTTTTACCGCCAAGGGCCAAGTTCAAAATCTCGGAACTTCTTTTTTTTTTCAGACACATTAGAAACGCAATCTAATTTTTTTCATGAGACTCAGATAAAAAATAATTACAAAATCGGAAAGATTATTTAATTCGCCACGATACGATATAGTTTATTTTACAAAAAACGTATATTTTCTATTTTTTTATGATTTTTTAAATAAGTCAAAATCGATATGTTTTTATTAAAATGATTTCTAAATCGTTCCGCCTGCATTTTCTTTCACGCTATTGAAAAAGTATTTTACTCTAAAAAAGTTCATGCTTTTCTCTTTAAGTTTATGCTTTTTTTACGATTTTTTTAAAAAAAACTCAAAGTTTTATTTATATACTTAATAACTTATTTACTTATAAAAGTAATCTCACGAAACTTTTTTCCGTGTCTAGAACAATATTGCACGTAATCTGTACGAAGATTAGTACAAAACATCTTAAGCATTGCGGTTTTTTTAAAAAAAAATGTGTTTTTCCCTTTTTGGTAGAAGTATTTAAGAATTATTTTTGTTACATTTTTGTTTAAAAATTACTGTTGTTGGCAATCGACATATGAAGTTTGAAGGCGCTAAATTAAAAATGAAACCCGAAAAAAATAAATGTTTAACAAAGGAAGCATTTTTACAAAATGAATAACTGTTATTTTTTTATTTTGAAGGTCTTTTCTCTTCTTTTTCCTCTTGATTTTACGACAAGATTGTTTAACGCGCTTCATTACTAATTGTTGGACCCGGGTTCGTTTCTGTAATTATGAAAATTTCTACTATTTTCAACATACTACTATTTTTAAAAAGGTACAGTTAGTGAGTGAGCGAATATGAAATTCACACTGCCCACTTACTCGAAGCTCTGATAGCGAGAATGGAAAAGGGAATTTCCTTGGGAACATGTTATGCATTTAAAATTTTTCGTGCACCAAAGGGGAAAACAAACCTGTGTGACAATGAAAAGAAGCGAAACAATTTCGAAACAGGGAATTTTAAGTTTTAAACACAGTAAAAGCCCGAGCAACTCCGGGGTAAGCTAAGGGAGGGGGGTGAATCATTTTGCAAAATAGTCTTACAAGAGCTGATTTTGTGAAGGAAAGGGAAAATTTATAAAAGTAGCGAAAGCCCGTGTAACGCCGGGACATGAAGCTCGCAGTTTATAATAACATAATAAAATTTAATTTGTAACCTATCATTTATTTCAAAAATGTTGATGGTTGTAGAGATTTTGACGTAAGTACGTGAGTGAATATTAAAGTCGTACTTTTCAGCTACTGGACGGCTTTTGGCAACGGACTACTTAATTTTTGAGCATGGTCAAGTGACGAGGACCTCAGCTTAGCTGAGTCCCCACTTCCTTATTTCCACACCACAACAACAGAAAAACGTGTATCGCTCCCCTCAATGTGCGGGTCTTCAGCAGAACAAAATTTGAACCCATAACATACCGGCCTTGCCACTAGTAACCTTGACTACACGGCTACAACGACCCCGATTATACTTCAAAATACAACAATAAATTAAGTAAAGAGACATTTAAAAAAAATTGTAAATTTTTTAAGAAAACTCAATTAGATGAGAATATGTCAGTTTTCATTAAAGTACGTGACTACCCCCAATTCACCTTATTGGTGAAAATTTTCGAAATTTTTGAAGTGATAACTTCTTTAGGCATGTTTTGCTGGAGTGTTATGAATTATGCGTTTTAAAAAGCCAAACATTGTTGCACTCGGGTTTGTAACACTCGTAACAATGCATCGGAATTTCCCGTAACAATGTAAAGTCCTTAAAAAAAAGGCTTACAACAGTGCTAAAATTTTGCGTCCAAAATAGATTTTCAGGCAAACTGGAATTTCATGATGTTGCTTTAGAGACTGCATTAATTAACTTTGTTTGAACAATAAAGGCATTTAACATGGTATTAATTTAAAATGCATTATTAAAATTCTACTCTCTACAACGATTTACATTTCTTACAAATTTCTATGGATTTTCTTCGATTTAAATTCGAAAAAAAAAAAGTTACAACTATTTTTCAAGTAGATTGGTACATTGCATAACGTTCTCAATACTGCCAAGTTAGACTGAAATGGAATATTGCAAAACTACTTTAAAAAAATGTGTGAAACCTTAGAGTTGTTTAATTTTTTTTTCCCTTTTCTGCTTTTTTGCACATAAAATATTTTTAAAAAAGTCACTTTTCCACATTTCAAGGATCCATAAAAATGCAACGAAAAAATAGCTAAAATCACAAAATTCCAGTAATAATTAATTGTAACAAACCTACGATAGAATTTACCAGTTTGAGGTTTATGCAGCATGTGGAGAAAGTCAACTTTCTGATACATATCTTCAGTGACAGTTTTCTTTATTTTTAAAAATGAAAATTTTTAAGAATATCAGAAAGTTCTGAAAGTCCTTCATCAGGTAGTATTATTTACATTTTGAATATTTCTTTATACAATGAATGCAAGCAAATGCCTAGTATTTCCTCCCATACATAATAATAAGAAATTAAAACTACGATATTTACAAGCAAAGTTATAGTATAATTAATAAACCGAAATTAGAGTTTACAAAACCGGAAGTAGATCCCTATTTAAAATATTTTCCAGTTTCAGAAGATTGTTTTATTTAGATCTATATGTGTTATGAATCAAATATAATCTATGTGTATACATTTATGTAATTTATTGCTTTTTTATAAAGAAAATTAAAAAAAAAACATTAATTTTTGTAAAAAAACGAGTTTTTGCATAAAAATTTGGGATACTTAAAAATACTTTCAAAAGTATTACAAATATTTTAATTCCTAACACAAATTAGGTCCTTATTTATGTACAGCATTAATATGTTATTTGAATATATTTATTAAAATGTTGTGCAAAATATTGTAATTTGATTTTTTCATTTAAATTTCACTAAAAACGACAATTGTTATAGTTTATAAAACTTTCCAGAAAACAGCAAAAGTATAAAAAAAAGTCCGAATTAGTTAAACATGAAACTAAAGAGATTCTGCGCTACAAATATGGTGAGTTCAGAAAACGTGCAATAAGTAAAACGTTTTTTATATAGCATTAAACTATGTAAATGTATTTTCTGAGAAGCTATGTTTGCAATTTTTTTTCCTTCTCGGTAAAATTCGCTACATGATTTCTTTTTAATATATTGAACTGAAATTTTCACAAAAAGTTTTATTTAGTCTTACCTGTATTATAAACTATAAATGACACATTGAAATGTATATATGTGCTAATTGATAAACTCATAAACTATTATTTGATTTTTTTTGTATTTAAATACAAGTATTATATTTTTCACTATCCTTACATGCCTTAATCGAAAGTAAATTTCTCAAGAGTAACTGAATAAATTTTGTTATTAAATACAAACTATATTTACACAAACCCACATTTGTAAATAAGATTGTTTGAGAAGTTGATTTTACTAAACAAATATAAGCTCTGATAAACTAATTCATTGTTACAATTTTAGCAGTTATTTGAGTCGAATTATTCTGTCGTGTAAAATACCTGACAGTTATTAGAATGTTCTAATCTTAGAATATTCTTTAAGTAATTTTCACTTCATGATAAGTGCCGAAAATTGTATCGTAAAATAACCTTAGGTTAATTAAGTCGATATTGCATTGGATTAATATGACCAATAAATAAAATTTTTGCTATTATTTTTGATTTAAGATTTAAATACTTATACACTACTGGACAATTGCTAAGGACGGATCACAAATTGCTATGTAGCATAACATTAAGCGAAACATGAGGCCTAGTAGGATAAAATATAGTTGCCACACTGTTCAGACATTAGAATAAAGAATATTTATTGTTCTGGAAAGTACAAAAGCTGTGAAACATCTGAAAGGGAAAAAATGTTCATTTGATCTGCGTACGGAGAAATGGAACAATGCATCTAAAAGTCAGCAGGCACCTTAAAGAAAGGTATCACCGTGAGTGGATATGTCCACCGTTGTGATACCGGCCTCCCCCACATTTTCATGGGGTTTGATGGAGAACTGCTGGTCATGTCACATATCGGTCCGATTTTCCTGGATATTTTTGGACGATGATTTAGAAATCAATGTACCACTCTCACGCCAGATCATTGTTTTCGTCAACAATCCGATGACAGACTGAACCTACTCTCATCTGAGAATAGTACGCATGCCCAGTCCTGTTCAGTCCAATTGTGATGCTCACGACATCATTGCAAACGGGCAGCACGGTGCTGTCTGGTCAACGGGACACACACAACAGGTCTGCGTGGGTATAGTCCTTCTCCCCTCAAACGTCTGGCAACAGTTTTTCGGGAGATCTGCTTTCCTGAGGCAGCAAGAAACTGATTTGCTACCTGCTTAGCCGTGGTGCGCCTGTTCCTTTTTGCTGATAGGATGATATATCTGTCTTCCGCAGGCGTCGTACTTCTAACACGACCTCCCCGTGCCATCTACTACACATTCCAGTAGTTTTAAATGACTTCCACAGCCGTGAAACAACGCTGTGAGCGATGTCGAACTCCTGGCAACATCTGTTATTTTTCGCCCTTCTTCGATCTTTCCAATAATTCGTCCACGCATAAAATCATCTATGTGATGTGGGAAGACATGCCAAAAATCTTAAGTTCGTCTATTAAATCTTTCCTATAAAACTTTGACTTGAAACAACAACTGTCCACACCCGTCAAAACCTTTAAAGCTCTTACGAACGCTATCACGTGATGAACAGACGTGGAAAAAAAATTGCATACTCATACTTCTTACTAATATCCCGCACTCATTCTAATTTTCCACATTTTGCTTCCTTTCATTTTGTGGTTGCTATGGATGATAGTGTTATCCGTCCTTAGCAATTGTCCAGCAGTGTATTTATAAAACATTAATATAATATAATATAATATATATATATATATATATATATATATATATATATATATATATATATATATATATATATATATATATATATATATATATATATGTATACATATATATACATATATATGTGTATACATATATACATACATATATATACATATATATATATATGTATACACATATATACATATATATGTATACATATATATACATATATATGTATACATATATATATATATATATCAAAAATATATATATATATATATGGAAGAAATTTATATAATATATCAAAAACAAGAAATAATAGATATTGAACATAACAAGAAATAAGGTAATAAAAATATAAAATTAAAACATGAAGATTCACTTTATAGACAGATATAGTAAAGGAACTACAAAAAAGAACCTAGCGAGTCGGAAAGTAATTTAGGACTTAGGACCGAATAAGTGCGGTTAAACTAGTTTGAAGATACCAACCTTTACCCTTTGCAACTCGGTACGAAAACCCTAATAAAATAAACGAAAATTCAAAGCTTATAACAAAGTATATATATATATATATATATATATATATATATATATATATATATATATATATATATATATATATATATAAAAGCGACTCACTTAATCCCTTATCCCGAATGTTTTCGTAACTATTAGACCTACAAACTTCAAATGTTTCAGTAATGCTCTTTCATGTAGCAAAGATCAGCTACAGAAAGGGAAATGAAAACAAAAAGTTGATTTTCAAGGCAGTTGCACGGGGTTAAACGGGGGGGTTAAAGATAAATATTCTCGTTTTTGAACTGTTAAATTCACACACCTGAAATACGAAAGAGTCCACTAAGAAATTTCTTATGAAAATGGATTCTTATAGTGGATACGGGAGGTTACTTGGTTACTTCTGCGTACAGATAAAAATTCCCTTTCGAATTACTAGCACTACATTCATGAATGTTTGTATACATGTTTTTTTTTTTTTTTTTTTATTGAGTGTAAATCCACTGAGAACGCGTGTCATGGAAATCAATTCTCAATAAGAGTTACGGGCTTATTGATAAAAGAAAATTCTGTTCTTAAACTGTAAGACTTACAGACTTGAAACTAGGCAAGCATGTTTATTTTCTTGAATAAAGATCCGATAAAACCGGGATGTTCGGAAATTCACTTTTTGAGTGGGGATTAATGGAGCATAAAGGTGAATTCTACTAAAAATTTAGGAATTAAAGTCCATTCCTTTTTTAAATCAAGAGGTAAGGGTTATAAGAATGTTTTTAATTACATTCGAATACTTTTTTCTAGGACTTAGATATTAGTAAGTGACAAACAGTATGCATTCATACATCATGAAATATCAAGTGAAATTGGAGGACAACAGTTAGCACATATATATCATTAATAAATTTGTTTTAGTGAGTATGTAATTACGTAAGTATTTAAAAGTTTGTTTTGTTTTTCTGTCATATATAGTACGTTATGCTGATTACTTGTTTTTTCTTAAATATCACTTTTTTTTAAAAAAAAACAAAACTCTATGCAATTTTTGATTTATAACAATCATTTTCATAGCTTAAGAGTGAGCTCAAATTTTTGTTTTAAAAATATATACAGCCAGATAGGAAACAAATTCCCTCCTAAATCCACGAGTGAACATAAAATTAAAATGAAATAGGTTAGATTAAAGTATAGTAAATTATATATTTTTCAGGTGATCCATCTCCTTCAGTTCGATGGTTTAGAGGTGAAGAGCTTCTAGATGATACATATTATATAACACCTCAAGGGTTTGCAAGGAATGAGATCCATTTGCCAAACCTTAAGCGAACAGACCTTCTCACAACATTAACATGTGAAGTATTCAACACAAATCTCACCGCTCCAGTAACAAGTACAGTCAGCCTTGACATGAATTGTAAGTAGATACATCTTTTGCTATTTTTTTAAAATTTTTATATTCAAGGGGATTGTATTGTATGACTACGGTATTCGATGGATGCTTAATACTGTTGTCTATAATTATTATTTTAAAGATGGCATAACTTTTATAGCATTACACTCACTTACTATTAAATTTGCTAGCTAATATGCTAAGGATCTCGAATATCTAATTGCTTCCCTGCCTAATTAATTAAATTGGTTTGTTCGAAACACCCCATTATGATGAAATATCTAATGCGAATAAAAAAAAGTATATCAATCAAATATTGCGTTTATAAATTCTGGAAAGTTCTGCTCTGCGCAATGAAATCCTGTGTAAGGAATTAGATATTTTAAGTCATCTGAACGCATTCCGAATTGAACTGCGTCAGATTTGAATATGATAAAAAACATTGGTGTATGGGGAAATTAAAAGATATAAAAACTAATGCATTTTTTAAAAATTTATCTCTAATCTAGCGCTCCTCAAACTTTCAATATTTGCGACGCAATATTCAATCATAATTTTCATCACGCCCCCTCCCCCTTCATACAATAACTATGAAAAATTCAATAACACCATACTTTGACACGAAACCTACAATACGAGTTTAAACCCTTTAGTGTCAACTGCTTATATAAACGTCTTGCTCAGCCCTACGTTAATTGCCCCTGACGTATGTATACGTCTTTCTGAAGTGCGATCTTTTCCTCGCATTGATGTGCATAAAATTATTCCGAAGGCTTTGGAATGGAATAAAAGAACCTAGATAGTGTTTTAGAAGAATTTACTTATTTCAGAGGATTTTTTTATTCCCTATCTTTCGCTTACCCCCTCCCCACACACACAATACATAACACAATGGTGGCGATGGGGAGCAAGTCGTAAAAGTTTTAAATGGTAGTTAAGGGATTAATTATTAATTGAACAAATTATCAAGATATGTGTTAATAAAACAAGATTATGGGGTCAAGTAATTATTGAACGTGTTCTTAATTTAATATTGTTAAATGGATTATAAAATTTATTGGGCAGTACCGATGTATTTATAAGTGTACTTTATCGGTGTAAATGTGTATTTTATTTTTTTATTATCTCATAATGATTTTGTTTGTTTATACTCTCAGAAATTTAATACTTTTTTTAAATTAATATTTTGTTCTCGACTTTTAATATGCTCGATTCCCCTCGAGGAATTATCACTCCCCCTTAGGGGGACGTGGCCCACAGTTTGAGAAACGCTGCTATAATCCATCAAAATATTTTGTAATTTTTTAAAGAAAATAATGAGTGAATACATAAAAATGCTTCACACACATATATTCATTTTGTATTCTAAATTCCTATAAATGAAGATCAAAACTCTATCTCGAAGCATACTTTTTTTTTTCATGTAATAGAACGTAAATTTCCGAAAGTGCTATTACATGATTATTTTTTTTACAGGAAATACTCCAAGAGAACAAAACTAATTAAAAATCAATCATGAATTTCCAATATTTTGGAAGTTAGGAAGAAATTTGATTAACTTTATTTGAAGATGGGGCATTCAAATCTCAGCATAAATATTATTTTTTTTTCATATAAAGTAATGGTTTTAGATTTGAGTATGATTAATTGGAAGTCAAATCGTGCGTATTTCAAAAAACGTTTCCTTTCTTGGCTTTGAAAAGCAATAATACCTAAAATATTTTGTCCTTTTAATCATAAAAAGAAGAAAATAAATGCAGTTTCAAAAACAAATATGCAAATTTTATAGTTCAGAAATTATAAGTATTTTTTATTAAAAATTAAAAAGATAAAAACTGAACCAAATTATTATCAATTCAGAAAGTTTAGTCCATGCAAAATGTAATGACATTTAAATTTCTAAGCACGTGGTATTCATTTGCTTGAAAAATGTCACTCGCTCACAACTGATTAGAAAACTAAATTCAAGTGTATCAAGCACATCAGACAAAATTTTGTCTTTGGTCAATAGAACGATTGAAGCAACTGGATGTGATCTGCGTCAATACACCCAAGTAAGCATTTGGATGGGTTCCAAAGTATCCCATTTGGCCAACATCATTTCTTCAAAAGGTTTTCTTCTTTCTGACATCTCTCTAAGGGCGTGTCTTAACACCAGAATCGTAACTGTACACTGACACACGGAAACGTTTCACAACTATTGCTTTGTTATGGTGTCATTTCGACTGAAAAGACTCCTAGACGTTTGAACTCATTTGAAAGATTTATGCTATTGCTCTTGCTTGTCATATTTAACGAGTGCTTGAATTTACCTAAGAACATTGTTTAGCTAGAAAAGTCATTTTGTGAAAAATGTATAATATAAAAACTAAGATAGTTAGGAAATATCGAGTTGTGAATTTTGACTTCACACTCTTGAGCTACATGAGGGCTTTTGGCGACAGACAACGTAATTTTGAACCATTGTCAAGTGACGTGGACGGCACCTGAGCTGGCACCTCCTCTTTTAACTACCACACGGGACTCACGGGAGGACGTTTTAGCGCTCCTCAGATTTAAAGTGCATGGCTGCCCTACATGGCGGGGCTTTAGTGGTACTGGGATCGAACTCATGACACGACTGGCATGATACCCAATCCCACTTGGCTACCGCAGCCACGTTAGGAAATATTTGTTTAATGCATCATTAATTATTTGGTTGACACTGTACAGCATTAATTTAGTTAAATTGAGTTGGGGTGATTGGAAATCGTTTAAGAGCCACACTAAAGTCCCAGATTGGTTTCGGAGCATTTTTATTTACAAATTTATAAAGTGTGTTGAGTTTTTAAGACCACGCCTTTAAAAATAAATGCAAACAAGTAAATATATTTATTTTTAGGATTTGTATTTGCAATAAGCTCTTACGGTTTATGTGTATTTATTATTGTGCCCAAATAACGGTTAAAGTATCTGTTCGAGTGATTAAACTTCCAAAGCTCACAGTGGTCACGTTAGCTGAGTGCGCAAGGTGGGTGTTGAAAGATCTGTCATGTAGAGGAGGTGGTGCACGATAAATCTTATGAGGTTCAGAGTCCTTCTTTTGGCATGGAATGAAAGTTTCGAGAAAAGAGCAATACCCTCGTCATTCGAACAACGTTCAAAATTACGAAGTAGTTCTTCAATAAACATCACTAAATATTAGAACATGACATAAATTAATATAAATTTAAATCCGAAACTGGAATAGAAGCAGTTCGCATCCATTGACTTGATTTTAAGATCTGAGAATAAAGAAAAAAGGCAAGTTTCTAAATCAGGTGAATATTACGGAGGATTTAACAAGCAGACGTGCTTAAATTTTATCAAAATTCGTCGCAAAAATGTTACTACCATCGGAAAAGTCTTATGGTTTTAGAGAGGGAACAAATGCTTTGGAGTTTTGGCAGTTCGTCAGTGGATAACTAAGGTGTAAATTGCATGCACAAAAACACTGATGGCACCTCTGTAGGACGAAGTTCAGTGCCAGTCTTAAAAATTTTTTGAGGCACTTTATATATGTATTAGATTGATCAGATTCTTCATTGTATATTTTATTTATGATAGCACTTCTCAAACATTCACTATTTGCTATCCAATATCCAATCATAGTTTTCAACATACCCTCTATACAATAACAATGTATTAAATTCAAAATTACTATATGTAGACGCTAAACCTACAATACGACTTTAGCACCCTAAGTGCCACCGGCGTATTTTAACGGCTCGCGCAACCAAAGCGTCAATTTCCCCATACGTATATTTGTATATTTTTGAAGTGCGATCGCTTTTGTGCACTACTATCCATACAATTATTTAGAAAGTTTTGGAATGCAATAAAATACCCCGACAATGTTTGCGAAAGATATACATATTTCAGCCGATACCCTTATTAATTCCTTATTACCCCACACTTCAACACACCACATACACACGCCTGCGCATTAAACTGTGGTATTGGGTAGCAAATTAGTTATAAACATTACAAATTATAAAGAAAAGTTCAATTTACATATAATTTTATATATGGCAAGCCCATGGGGCCACTAGTAATTATTACACTTCTCCTTAACTAAGTATTGTTAAATTAATTGTGAAATACAATGTGCAGTGCTAAAATACTTATAAATGTATCATATTAGTGTAAATGTGTACTTTATTTTCCATTATGTTGGAATATATTTTTTTTTGTATACTTACTTTCAGTAAATTAAAACCATTTTTGTAAATAATCTTTTGTTTTCGACTTTTCGATATGCTGGTGCCTCTATGGTAGGGTTATCATGTCCCCCCCCTCAGGAGGGGGAGGGGGTGCTCTACAGTTTTAGAAACACTAATTTAAGGAATTTCTTAGACAACAAGTAACCTCAACTTTCAGATGAAAAAAAATTGGTTGAATAATCTGGCAGCTGTTAATAAGCAACTGATAAAGATAATAAAATAAATACACATAAGTTTAGTCCAAAATGAAAACAACATATTTTTTCTTAAACGTAGAATATCCCCTACTTTGCTGTGCATTTTATTGCTGCAATAATTTATTCTGTTGGCCATTATTTATGAAGTAACCCTGATTGAAGTTTTAAAATACGTCAATTGAGCGTATTCTCATTGACGTACACACACACACACACAAAGCATTGCACGTAAAAAAATGCGTAGGAAATAAAAGAATATATTTAAAAAAAAGTAGTTAACAGAAAACGATCAATTTGTTGCATTTAAAAGAAAGTAACGAATGTTTCACTAAAAAATCAACAATAGTTGCACCCCAGCCTTAATTACTCATATATAATAATAGCAAAAGAAAATGCTAGTTCTTCTAGATTTTTTGCAGTAATTAATGGTAAGGAGTAGAGCTAATTTAAAATCCCTTGAAAAAATGAAATATAATTATTGTATTAAGCATTTCCGTTTCTTTTTAAGCTTCTGGAAATTCTGATTAAAAAATTCCAACACTGTGCTTTTGAATTTACATTAAATACCTCTTAGAGGAGGCCTGTTTTATCGCTTTGTTATATACACCCTTAAAACATTTTTTTCGAATTTATTTACGTGAAACTAAAAGTGTTTGGACAAAGAACGTGAAATAATTAACATCACAATAGTAACATTTTTATAAAAAATGCGGCATTGTAAAGGCAGATAGAAAGGAAATTCATGTTGCTTTACACGCTTAGTCTCTACTTTGTTGTTCGAAAGGCTTTTAATTTCCACAGGAAATGTTTTTCTTTCTATAAATGAATGAATATAAAAGAAATGCTCAAAAAATTAAGCACAGGTTTTTTTACAAATGTTAGGAAATTTTTTGAGTTAAAAGTGCTCGTGGAAAAATTTTAAACTTTGCAGCATTATGTCTAACATTTGTAATTTTTCCTATTACCTGATGCTAATGTATTAGGTTTTTTAGAAGATTACGGCATTTTATCCTCAATACCGCATTTTACAAATGGAAAGCGTCGAAAATAAGTTTATTGTTTAACTTATAAAAAAATATAAATATTTCGTTTTCCTTTAAGCATAACTTCACTTTTTACAATTCGTTCTTTTGTAAGATAATTATTTTTTACACTTTTACTTTTATACATGCTTAATAATTATTTGATAAGTATACAAGAAAATAATGTTAATATATTTTATATAATACGTATGCATGTATTGTTTCCGGGTTTAAATGAACACATATTGTTGGATATCGAGATGAATCTCACAGCTTACGTAAAATTACTTTTTATTTGTAATTAATTACCGCAAATGAATACATACATCTATTGTATCTACACTGTCAAAAAATTAGGGGAAGAAGTAAAGAAGTTAAGTAACTGTAGCGAATGAAAAATAAAAAATGATGCTTCAGGCCAACAATCTGGCTACATGTAAATGACAAAAATATGAGAATTTGGAATTGATACAGGATGTTTAATATGACGTCTGCTCCCTATCTCCCCCCGAACAGCTAAGACAGTCACACACTTGTTTAGCATGTATGCAATGAGGTTATCAAGTTGACTTTGGTAAATAATGTTCCGCTCTTGACGAAAGGTAATATTTTTGTCCTGGTTGTTACATAAGGCATTAGTCTGGCAGCAACACTTCGTGTAAGTGTGTTCCAAACAATACTGATTGGATTACGACCAGGAGAATATGCTGGCTACACCATACGCTGTATTGTGTCAGCTTCAAGACAGCTATCCATAAGACGAACTGTTTGAGATATGGCATTATCTTGTATAAAAGAAATATATCACAAATGGCTGCAGCCTAAAATATGGCATGGTATCTCGAGATTTCTGCAAACCTTTGGGCTGTCAAATTTAATTTCCAAATTATATGCAAGTCAATACGTTTGACTTTTTTCCTACCAGTCCATACCATCAAACCGCCTATTTTGTATTATGAACTATCCTGAAAGAATATAGGGATGTAAAGTTATTTTTACCATACCAAAACATTTCTGGCATTACACTCTAAACTGAATAGGGATTCATCCGTAAACAGCACTTGGCTCCACTCACGTTGCATCCAATATCAATGTTCCACAGCCTATTTTCTTCGGTTTGCCTGGTGTTTTGCTATAGACGGAATACACACCATTAATTTACATACAAACATACGATCCGCATGAAGCATGCTTCGGATTGTTTGGCTTGGAACTTTTCTCTTTTTGCCAAAAGAAACTGTACTAGAATTTGAATCGCATTGACTAAAATATGTTGATGTTTCTTCAGGATATATCGATCATTATTTGCGTTGGTATCACATGGACGATATTGTCCTGATTGATGTAAAAAAATGTACCCAAATTATTAGAATATATTCCACAATAGTGTAGTTCATGTGGCTCCAACAGCATACACTACATTTCTTTAATGTTTTCCCGAATTTCAGTGTCTCGACCCTACGCCAAGCCATTGATCACGTTTTCGTGACATTTCCCAGGCACATTTCCTCAAAAGAACAGTCGAAAGTTGAATTTCACCACTAGAACAAAGGAAAACTATAGCTTCTACGAAATTCCAATTCCTGCTTTTATATCTTTATTCTAGTTCTTGAAGTCTTGAACTTTGAAATATACTTGAGTAACTTTAGTTAAAATCACATGCTCTCCTAATTTGTGTAATTACAGAAGAACATAAAACATTAGCACATCTAGTTATCATGTACTTGGTATAGTTGTCTATCCGTCTATTTCCACTAAATATCACAGTGATTAAGATGAAAAAAAATATATGGGATGTTTCGTCATCACACCTTTCGTCTCCTCCTATCATTTCGTAAGTTTTCCACTGATTTTTTCCTGATCGCTGATCCCGCTGCTCACGGCTTTCGCTGGCATCGTCAGATCTAGCCAACTTTATATCACCGTTCCCCCTTTCTCGTAGCCTTTTGCAGGTATCGCTCTTCCCGATCTCCGCTCACCTTCTCATCTTTCCCTTTAAACCTTTTGGGTGGGCCTCCCTCATGCCCCTCACAATTTCATATTAGAAAGAAACGGTTCTGGACCATCAGTCTTGGTCCTAACCACATTAGTTCTTCCGAGACAAAGACATGTCTGGATTGTCCCCTCATTTCGCCACATGTTGAAAACCTAAATGCATTGTCATAAATTGTCCTGTCAGTTATTCACACAGAATACAATCCTTAGCATTTCTTCCTGACAATAGTGGACCATTCCTTCAACACATGCGTATTACGACCACGTGCTAGAGGAACATAAATAAATGTTAGTATTTGAAAGCGGTGCGTCTTTTGCAAACAAATTTAATTAAAAAGACCATCTGGGGAGAATCTTAGTCTAGAGGGTCCAAACCGCAAAATAAGGGTAACAATCAGCCGGCTAAGAGACGACGATATATCATAAATTTATAGAAATATCGCAGGTTCCGTATTAGCGACCATATTCATTCAGCTACCACGAGCATCCAATAAACAACACAAAGAAGCATGCAATTAAATTAACTGATCTCCTGAAAAATATTGAAAATCTTTCCAATTCTAATGAATCACAATTTTTATACCCTTGAATTATTTATAAATGCTTAAACTTGGTTACACTCAAAATAATATGCTTAGTAAATATTTCATCTTTATATAATGGTAAGATAAATTATTAACTTGAATTAAAATGAAGCAAAATACATATATACACAAGTAGAGAACACATATTTGTTTATGTACTCATTGGATTTAAAAAAAAAAATTATTTCAGCCATCACAACTGAAATTATTTTTTATTAAAGCTAAATTATGAATATTTCTGTATATAATTTTATTTTTAATATATTACTCCTCCTTTCAGAGATATAAGAAAATTTAGATTAATACATATTTATGATAAACATGCAGCTATCTTAAATCGTTTTCTTTCACGTTTTCTGGGTTAAGAAACCAACATGGATATGTCATCACTATTAACTTCCAACTGTTATGTTTTTCACCATTGGCCAATCAAAGGAAACATTATTTTACATATGTAGACTAATTTGAAAGTCAGTCTTGTTTATTCCAGTAGATTTAGGTATATTTAAATAATATATTTTCATAGTCATATACATTATTTCATTTATTCTAATTTTGGCTAAAAATAATGTAAAACATTATTTGTATGGATTAAATGGTTAAGTTTGCATTTCTATAAGGAGCATTCCATCATTTAGTTAAAAAATTTTGGGTTTTAAAGTTTTTAGGTTACCATAATAAGCATTACGGCTTAGAATATATCGAATTTTTTATTTATTGATATATGTACACTTTCAAGAAATTGTGGAATTTGATTCTGCATGAAATTGTATACATGAAAATGATGGATTTTAATTTCATGTAATTTTATTTTTCAAATGTAGGATCCTATATTGTTTTGTTTTGATTATGTAAGTAAAACGACAAAGGAAAAAATAAAACATGTTTTCCCTTATTTCTTTTACAACTGGTTTATTATCCAATGCTATAACCTTATTGTTATTAATATGTTTAGTTTGAGTTATGAGGAGGAAAGAAAAATTAAACGAATAAGATCAAAATACTAATCGCTTGTGCATGACATTTAAAGCACATTATTCTGAAAAATGATCAGTATTTTTTTTTTGTGTTATGTTTTTTCCTTTAATAAATGAAAATAAATAAGAGTTTGACGCCATGCCTTTTTACTCTCGTGATTGGTCGTTGATATTTGACATATTGAAGTTTACTAACATAGTCGATCCTTAGCAGACCCAGTATCAAAATTTTGGAAAATATGTACAAAGTATAGCCTTACCCCTTATAATTGGTCTTTATTGCCCAAACCATTAAAAAAAAACACATTTTTTTGCATGTAACAAAGCATATTACTTATGCAGAATGCAAACATGGAAGAATTTAACTGTAATTTTTCATTTTAAAGTTTTCATATCATTTTTTATTTTGTAATTATGATACACAAAAAATTCCCTAAATGTTTAGTTTTTATTAATATACTCTATTTGATATGAATAATGTTCTATTATCCTAAATGAGTTTCTAATACTTAAAAAAACATGCCCATACCTATTTAACAAACGGTTCAGGATTCTATATGTGTGTTCATATACGTATGTGCACACACATTATGGAGCATTATATAATATCAAGTCTTACAATGTAATAGGAACATGAATAATATCTGCTTTTTTTGGATTATCTTTCCACTTTTATTTCTTCGCAAGCAATACATTGTACATCGTCTTACCAAGCCATGTTATGCATCGAACATTTTCAAGAATGTAAACTCCTGCTTTCAATGAAAAATGTCCTCCTTCACCACAAAGAAAATGCCGAATAAGAAATATTTTTTCCCATGGATAGAAAACAATTTTTAAAAACAATAGCACTAATAATATACTGTAGTATATAAAAATTATCGCTTAGTAAAAAATATTCATAATCAATTCAAACGGAAGCAATAGTGAAATTACATAAATTATACGGCGTTTCACAGAAATTGGTAAAGAAAAATCTTGTACCACCACATGTTTTGGTATTTAAAAAATTATATTATTAATTTACTGTTGCATTTTTTCAAAAGTAATTAACTTGTTTTAAATTAATCTTAAAAAGCCAGAAAGTTTTCATTTTTGTAACGGAAGAACAAATCAGCTTTTATTTGAAAATACATTGATTTTGGTTACTTTTTCGAAACACCTGACGTCATAATGCTTATCATTTCATTTCTATGCATCGCAGGTTCACATGGATGATAGTTTCCAAATATTTTATTGGATATACTTCAAAAAATTGATATAGTTCAAAATCTAAACTTTGAATGTAGCCGAATGAAAGAGAGACTTTTTAAAATTATATATTAAAAATTTTGGAAGGATGGATATAAAACCAAGTTAGTGAATTTAAAATAAAAATAATAAAATATATATCTCGAACCCTTTTCTGTAACTCATCTACCAAATATACGATTGAAATTCTAGGTATTTTAATAACATTTTTTGCTCAAAAGTTTTGCCCTCATTATTTTCAAAATATTACTCTGTTACGATCTGTTATGTTTTTCTATCGTTATTGTGCTCAGTAAATCATATTTCCCTTTTACAAATTTTTGCCTGAATAAAAAAAATATTTCATACACACTATACATTTAGATGTGATATTGTTTTTTAGATTAAAATGAGGTATTTTGAAAAGTTTTAATTTTTATATATTGAATCGAATTTGAAAATCAAACTTGAAAATAAAAAAATGGTGTAAGATTTAAGTCATTATATTTTAATAATGACAAGCGAATGTATTTTCCTACTTTTATTAATAATAAAAATTAAATATATATTGAATTGTATTTATTGTTCTTAATTCATAAAAATGCTAATCATGAAAACATAAGTTGATTTTATTTCCATTGAAATGTGTTTGACTACTAAATTGTTAGATAATATTCCAAGACTTAAAAATTTTTTCGAAAGTCTGCCTAGAAATTTTTGTAACAATATTTAATGTTGCAGTGTTCTTTGTTTTCTATAGAAAAAGCTGAGTTTTAAAGTAAAATATTTTAAGAAAAAAAACCTTAAAAGTATTTTTTTCATTTTATTAATAAGTAGAATTATTCTACTTTTCCAAGTAACAATGTACTAAAAATTTCAAATGGAGATAATGATATAGTTACATTCGAGGCTATGATATATGTTTCTATAAATTATAAAATAAATATGAAGTTCAAGCATAAAAATATGATGAAGTATAAACAATAATATAAATACATTATATCCACATCATTTTATTTGTATAGAAATAATATGTGTTACATCGGGATTCCTTAATTTTACAGATATATTAAGGTAATAAGCTTAATAATATGCAGCCAATTAATTGTTTTTCAAGATTTAAGCAATTATTTATTGAAAATCATAAAGAAATAATTAGGGAAAGAAATAAATTAAAGTTTATTTGTATTATTTCTGCAACAATGATTCATGATTCGGGTCCCTTTAGAGGCTCAAATAAATTTTGGAATAGCATGACCTTATATGTATTCACTAAAGTGTTATAGAAATAAGTTAAACATGAGACAGTATTCACTAGAGAATGGTATAAAACGCAAATATTCTGGAAAATTTGCTGCCATCCTGTGGTATTGTTATAAATTTATCAGACAGAATTTTGAACATATGAACGATAGCGACAATTTCTATGGAAGAATGAACGAAGAAAAGTGTTCTGTATAATTTTCAATTTTGTTATATTATGTATCTACAAAAAAGAAAGTACTTTCTTCAAAAACTTCTAAAACGAAATATATTATTAAATGATTTTTGGAATACCTTTCTTGAGCAAATTACATAGAATTAAGAAAATCTTCGAAATTTATAAAATTAGTATTAAAAATTTTATATAAGTTTTTCCTTATTATGATTTTAAGAGAAATAATACAAATAAATAGTTTTTATGAGGAAAAAAATACTACATTTGCTTTAAATTTAAGTTTTGAAGCATTTAAATTAAAATTTCTTAGTTGGTTTTACAATAAAACAGAAAAATTTAGAAGTCCAATTTTATTTTGAAATATTCCTTCATTGCATGAATATTAATTAAAAGGCAATTTAAATTCAAAAATAACGAGCGAATAAATATTTTAATCACGTATAAAATTTTATTGAGAACTTTGACTTTATTATGCCAAATGCCACGAAAAACATCCTATAGAAGAAATCATTTTCCCACTCGTTGGAAAAAGACAATAATAACGAGGGCAATATTTGACGATATTTTTTCAATTTGCGGTGTTTTTGCAACTGGAAAAATTGGTTGATTCTATAAAAATTATGTTATAAAATCAATTATTATATATAAAATATATTTAATAAATTGTTTCAATCATACATATGTAAAATAAAACAAAGGCCTTTTAAATTGAATGGTGAGCATTAACATAAAATGGAGCTTAGACAGACAATGCTATTTACAGTTGCAGTTTAAAGAAAATAATGTTATATTAAAGGTTTACGAGTAGGGATATGTAATAAGTTTTCAAATTTGTTAAACGAAATTTCACAAAATCAAAACTGCAATTGTATAATTTATTGAAGTAATGTTACAAATTTAACAGATGGGTTATCTTCTTTTAGATGTAAAAAATAATGTAAAATATACAAAAAACACCTAAATGAATAATATTTTATTTAAATCACCAGTACTCTCTACTTTACCGCCTAGTCCTTTATTAACAAGCTTAAATAGAATTCCTTATTTGAATAAACCTATTCCTTATGTTCATGAGAAATTCATTATCATTAAATATGTTACGCATACATAATAATGCGAAACTTAACTATCTGTCTACATAGATAGAAATTTGGGTATTCAATTATGCTTACAAACTCTCTCAAGAGAGACTAAATTTTCCTTCCAAGACGTATTTAGCTTCATCAACAATCTTGGTGAAGTGCATATTTATTTAGCTACTAAATTTATGGGATCAAGGCAATTCCACATGAATGGAACCATTTCTAGATTTCTTCCCCGTTGTGAGGATCGACACATATTTAGTTCGATAAACAAGTTGGATGCAAATTATCTGTATGTATTGAGGTATTTAAGGCGGCGTTCGGTATCCTTTCAGGCCTCAAAGAATATTAAACACTAAATTTTAAATTTAGCATTGAACTGGTTTGTATATATATAAAGATAAACATATCTCAATTTATAAAAAAAAAAGTTTAATTATGCAACATAATTCTTGGAATATTTTCAATTTAAGTTGCATCGATACTTATTATTTGTTCTAAAATGCTTTTAAATTTTTTGTTCTCTTGCAATACTTTATTGTAAGAATCTCAAATATAGAATTCATTTTTCAAACTGAAACATATACTGAGATTTAATTGCTAAGATGCATGAAAATAAGAATTATAAAATTATAATTTTCTTCTTCATGATATACACTGAATAGCCAAGAAACTGGTACAGGCTTGTGTATGCAAATAAAGAGATATGTAACCAATCAGAGTACGGTGCAGTGATCTGCAAATCCTATATAAGACAACGAGTGTCTGAAACAGTTTTAGATATATTACTGATGCTACAATGGCAGGTTATCGAAATTTAAGTGAGTTTGAACGTGATGTTACAGTCAGTGCAAGAGAGATGCGACGCATCATTTCCAAGGTAGCGATGGAAATTGAAAAAATTCATGTACCACCAATTCATGAGTTTACCGTGAATATCGGGAATCCGGCAAAATATGAAATATATGACAACGCTGTGTTCAGAAAAAAGATCATGTAAGAACGGGATCAATGACGAATGACGTGAATCATTAAGCGTGACAGACGTGCTACCTTTCCTCCAATTACTACAGATTTTAATGCTGGACTATCAACAAATATGGTTGTGCGAACCATTCAACAAAATATCATTGATTTGTGCTTTTGGAGCCGAAGATCCACTTGCGTATACTTGTTGACTGCATGACACAAAACCTTACGCCTCGTCTGGGCCTGTCAACACCGACATTGGACTGGTTGATGACTGGAAACACGTTGCCTGTTCCGACAAGTCTCGTTTCCAATTAAATCGAGCTGCTGGATGTGCACGGGTATGGCGACAATCTCATGAATTCATGTACCCTACATGTCAACAGGGGAATGTTCAAGCTAGTGGAGGCTTCGTGATGGTATGTGGCTTGATATGGAGCTCCAATACGTCTAGATACGACTCTGATAGTGACAGGTACGTAAGCATCCTGTCTTATCACCTGCACCCATTCATGTCCATTGTGCATTTCGACGGGGATTTGGGGGGTTTCAGCAGGACAATGCGACACCCCACACGTCCAGAATTGCTACAGAGTGGCTCCAGGAGCACTGTTCCGAATTTAGACACTTCCGATGGCTGCCAAAACCCCCAGTTATGAGCATTATTGAATATAGCTGATATAACTAGTAACGTCATGTTCAAAAGAAATCTCCACCCCCTCTTACTTCTACTGATTTATGTACAGCTCTGCAGGATTGATGGTGAAAATTACCTCCAGTACTACTTCAGACATGAATCAACTCCATGTCACGTCGTTTTGCGGCCCTTATGCGTTCTCGTGGGGACCCTATACGATATTAGGAAGGTGTACAAGTTTATTTTTGGCTCTTCAGTGTATATTCACTAATTATGGAGATCCGAAATTGAGTTTTTGTAATGATGATCGGAATTTAGATCTAAAATTGAATGATAAATAGATGCTGCATTAATTTATATTCATCCTTAATACACTGTGCTAAATTTGTGCTTTAGATTGATGTTTTACATGCACAGGGTAATGACTTTCTCAGTGTAATAATGACCAAAAGAATTTCGTAAATTATTATAAATGCTTTTTTTACAACGATTACTACCTAATGGGTAAGAATTCTTTCTCTAACTGAATATCTTCAAACTTTGAAAACATTAATTGAATTTTCATCCGTCAACCGCGTCTGTCACAAAAATATTAGTAAGAGAAAAATTCCAAAACATGGTATTGTCTCACTTATTTTGTCCTATTTTCTAATACTCATTTGTTATTAGAAAATAATTATTAAAATTTTGGATTGTTTTTCAACTAAATCATTCATCTGACGCATTCGGAATGAGAGCAAATGGTTGGATTTGAGTTTTTTCCTCGACAACCTTCTCAACTCAGGATGATTTTTTTTTCCTACTGTAAACTCCTTTCTTTAAAAAATGAACAGATAAATAATCATGAAGATTCAAACTAAAATACTGTCTTAGGAACATTTTTCTAACACCACACAATCGTATGGGCAAATGAGTAGTCGTTGAATTTTTTTATTATTTTTTTTTCTATTTTGCACAAAATTCCTAAAGAGCCTCAGTTTACATTTGAAGTTCAATACGCATAACTTATCACATTTACTTTTTCATTCATTTCTATATCCCGGTGAGTACCTATTAGGTGTACCCTTAAACACAGTTGTTTTATGCTAAAATATAAGTCAACGTTTCAATTTTCGTAATTTTTTTAATTTTTTTTTTCTTTTTGCTCAACGATGAGTGTTTCAGAATGTTCCAAACATATGTTTTTCAAAATTTTTGCCTGCAATTTTATTTTATCTGCTTAGGTTATATATATATATATATATATATATATATATATATATATATATATATATATATAATCCAATATAAAAAATTCAATATATAAATATATATATATATGTACACATATATATAAATGTATACATACATATACATATACACACATATAAACGAAAATATAAAAATAAAAAGATTTTTATATACCTAAGATAACTAAAATTAGGAAGAAGGCACAGTAGTATAATGACAAACTCCTGTATTTAGGAGCCAGGATTGCAGGTTTAAACATGTTTTGTGGCCAACCAACCTTCACCTGTAATTTGCCATACTATGTACCATGAGGAAAGGAAAGAATTATATATGTGGAATTTAAATATTAAAAAATAATTAAACTAAAAAACATAACCTACTTTTATTCGGAGTGTAAACGATGGTCGAGAGTGCACCAGCATGTAATGTGTTCCCGCCAAATACGAGGCAGTTGGAGCAGAAACGCATAAAATTAATTGCGATACGATATTAAGAAATTTATATATATATATATATATATATATATATATATATATATATATATATATATATATATATATATATATATATATATATATATATATATATATATATATATATACTTTTAAAAATCATAAAAATAATACTCATATAAAAATTAGTGTAAAATATAAAAAGAAACACAAAAATATAATATTATTATATTTTAATAAGCATGTGGCGCCATATATTTAATAATTGTAGAATAAATTAGATATTGTAGAAATTTAAAAATCATTACAAAACATAATAACAGTAAATAATTACAGTAATACAAATTGTATCATTAAAAACCATTATAAATATAATTACAAAGAAAGTTAGCAGGATATCCATGTTCAATACAGTAATTAATTTTTTTAAAGATTTAAAAAAAATATTAGCTTTGATATAGATATAGATATAAATCATCTTTCCATTTTACTATAATGTCATCATGTTGAACGCATCTGATAAAATAATTGAATAACTTCTTATTAAAGTATATGAGTCATATATTCAAACATTGAACTGTACATGTAATTTTTTATTAATTTTTTGTCTCGCATGTATATTTTAAATTTCATAAAACCAGCAAATATATAACGCACAATAATTCTTAAATTATACATTAAAAATGAGGCTATTATTAACGAAATTTAATTTGTATTAATTTAACTAAATATAAATATTTAAAATAACCAAGTATTTAGTCAATTAAATTACATAAACTTTGTAAGCGTTATAATCTTTTGTTGCGTGTAAACTTTATTACACGCATTAAATGAATATTCTCTTATAATCTGATTTCTCTGTTAAATCGTTATGTATTATTTGTATATAATAAAAAAATGTGTCTTACTAACATTACATTATTCATTAAGGTATGCTGTTAAAGTTTGCCATTTTTTTAGAGTTTTACACGAAAATAACGCATTCAGACGCAAATTGCTTTGAGGCCAATGACATATGGTTTTTGAATGTGTGAGAAATTTGTAAATTTGATTTGGGGTTTTCCACTTGTATTCCGAAACAAACACTTGAAGTTTTACCCTTAGACGGACAATTCTTTAAAATACCCCCTTGGTCAAAGTCAAAATATTTTCAGACTGCAGGGTAAACGGCAAAAGCTGTCTAAAATTTATAACTACCCGAAGAAAGGGGAGCGGCACGTGTGATTAAAGAACGCGACAGATGCGTGTAACACTACACCGTATTACCTCTACGACAATGCGCACCCTCTGTGAAGTGTTGGTCTTCTCTGTTGAATTGATATATCTGTATCTCTCTGCCAATCTTTATTGATGCAGTCTGTTTCAAATTTATGACCGAACATGTTCACCTATGGCTGATGTTCTATTTGGATTTGAACTTGCTGACTTCCCTGATTGTGTGTTGTGTAATTCTGTTCAATTCACTGGAGGACAACTTTTCTCTTACACTATTTTGAAGGACGTTTCCAACTACTGGGAAATTTTCTTTTATTTATTGGTCTACTAGTCTTTGATGCTTGAAGGAGTAAATTGCGTTTGTAATTAAACATATGTGTTAATTTTCTTAATAATTGTAATCAAAATTTTTCCACAATAACTAAATAAATCAATATTCATGAAAGCAAATTAAATTTTTATGAAACATAACAAGGTTTTAACATCCAAATTGTTTCACTTTAGTTTGTAACTTAAGGAAATGTACTTACAGACAAAATTGCTTTAAAACGCATTTGTTGAAAATGCATTTGTTGCAATGAAATAAAAATATAAACACTGCTAAAGTAATATGACATTTTAGAGTCTTCGTTTTTGAGTATACGTTGAAAATTAAATTTCTTGACCATATATTACGTATTATTTTTCACATTGTTCATTATATTTGAAAATGTAAAAAGTTAAATGACAAATAATTTACATAAGTTCTTAATGCTTTAAAATCTCATAACAAACCTGAACTCTGTGGCTTTGTCAATAAAAGAATAAAAATATGTAAGATATACTCCTTACATCTATAATATAAATTTTTTAAAAAAGTAACGAATAATATATCATTATATATAATTTTAGTCGATTCAAATAACACATTCAAAAATTACTTTCCATAACTATGTATTGTTCGTTATCTCCCCAATAGGACCATTGTTAAATTTAAAAACTAAAGAAGCAAGATAACAAACAATTTACCTCAGTGTGTGATGTTGAAATGTTTCCTGGTAAATACTGATTTATGTTATTTTGTACTTCATAAAACGACACAAATTATTGCAAAGCTAAGAATTTATATCGAAAATATAGCAATAAATTATCAATAAGGATGAAATAAAATACTTTAAATATTTTATATTTTGATTAATATTTATTTCTTAATTGTAATGTAGATGTTTATAATTAAATAATACCTAATTAATACATTTATTATCTTCAATAATTGATGTTCATTTTTATTTATCTGTATTATTACTTTTAAAAGACTAAATAAATTTAATTTTTTAATCAAAGTACTTTTAAAAGAGGAATATACACATTTCTATGTTCCTACAAACGTGTAACCTTTGAAAAGTGTGGCAAAATAAACTAACTGGGAAGAAATATTTTTTTCTGAATTCCGGAAATCCTGTTTAAAATTTATATATAATTAAAAAAAGTATTACATACTTATATATTTTATGCTGATAATCCATATCACGTTTTTATTGAATCATTTCTTATTTCACTTACATTCTCTGAAATATATTACATTTAAATAATTTTAAAATTGCTATTAATTTAGGTAATGCAAATTTTTCTCGTATTTAATGGCATAGACCATTTTACTTGTTTAAAAATTAAAACATGTGGACTTGCAAATGCACGTTTGTTTTTTTTATTGTAAAGATATTTCCATTATAAGAAAGATTTAAACTTTAATTTTCGCAAAATTGTGTTTACTTATTTTCAAAATGTAAAGAAATGTGCTCATTAATTATACAATAGACATATATTCTCAAATCACGATAAAAAAACAACATAAATATGTTTAAAAATTACATAGATAAAGCTGAATTCATTCAATGTCCTTTACTTTTTGCATCCATATCATTGTTCGAAAAAAAAAAGTAAAGACAAATATGTCAAATATTTCTTTTACGACCGAAACCGAGAGCGTGGGGAGACATTCCATACAAATTAAGTACGTGACACCTTGAAGTTTTCACCTCAACTATGAAAAAGAAGTTCAATATATATGAATAAAAGTTATTCGTATGGGTTTCATAGAAACAAATAGTTAGTGTGAAAAACGAGTTCTTCCTCTTTTTTTTAATTTTTTTTTATTGAATGGATCGCTTAAAGGGCTTCTAGAAATTGTGAAGCAACACGGGGTAAATGATGGGCTTTATTGATTTTGATTCGCCTTTGAAGCTATTTTGGTTCAAAAATAAATAGTACATATAAAGATTACTTTCATACCAATGCGAAAAAGAATACTTATTTATAGATTTTGAAGTGTTTCTGGTGGTGAAAATGGATGCTATTTTCCACTTTTAAAGTACTTATTTATTGGCATAAGTTATTCTATCGAAAGTTATTGGTATTGGTATTATGTATTATCTGTGATATTTTTTCTAAAACAATACTTTGTGCTTTACAACAACACATTATATGTTTTACTTTTCAAATATGAAAATAGCTATTTTTATAAATTTGATATTAAAGCGGAAAAAATAAAGAATTATATACTTTCATATAAACTTTTCACTTCCAATACAGGCTCCCTTTTTTTAAAGTATACCTAATTCCTAGTTTCTCAGATATCCTTCATTTTTCTTTTCAGATCACAAGAAGTAAGCCAAGATAGTGAATATTATAATTAACACTTACAGCGTATATATATATATATATATATATATATGGAATACAGTGATTAATCTAATTTAAATAGTACACATTTATTGAAACAATCTAAATACTGGAACTCACTGGACTATATAGATAATAAAATTCTGAAGGGAAAATGAATCATATATTATTTACATTTCATTAATGCTTAGTGAAATAAAACAAATGAGAAACAAGTTTAATACTCATATAATAAAATAAAATAAGCATCCCCAGAAACTTTTCCAAATTGATTTATCATTGAAGTAGAAAAAAAATCTAAATTGTTTGATTATGAAAAAAAATCCACAAATTGAATGATTTTGAGTAGCAAAAACTTAAATTCTTTCATAGATTATTAATAGCTTGCCCTGCATAAATTACAATCAATTCTTAAAAATAAATGAAATAAAAACCTAAATATAAGCTTTACAGCTTTGCTTTCTTTGAGAAAATTAAATTCTAGAAACTACGTGCTAGGGATATATAACTCGTATTACATATTGTTACTTTAAGTACTTGAGGATGTCAATTACCGATATTATTAATTATATCTAAATCAATCTTGAAGATTTATGAGGAAAATTTCAAGGTAATCTACAGTAAAACGCATAATTTATATGCTGTATCTGGCAAAAAGAAATACTGCGATTATCATCAATGTATTTATAAAATGAACTTGCTTTCACATAACAGACTTTTTTTAATTCATCTTTTAAAATTATACCTCAGTTATCATAGAAACGCCGACTTTAAAAAGCTTATTTTTTAGTCTTACTTCTATTTCCAACCATGAGGAAAATATAAAATCCCAATTCTAGACTATTATCTCTGAAATACGCAAGAAAGTAAAAATTTTAGAGATTTAAGTTACATTAAAAAATAACAAGTATCGTGTCATCTCATACATTCTCAAAGTGTTCTGTTCTAATTTAATTCATTTTTACATTCCAGTGCGGCCAACAGACGTTAGGATTACAAGTCCATACCAACCCCTTTCAGCAGGAAAAGACATCGACATCGTGTGCGTGGCAAGGGGTGCTCGACCCCCTGCCCAAATCTCGTGGTGGTTAGACGGAGAAAAACTGACAACAAAGATTACAGAGAGTACTGCAGAAGAAGACAACTTGACAATCAGCAGCTTGAACATAAGACCCACTATTCAGGACAACTTAAGAAACTTGTCCTGCCGAGGGGACAATCCTCAGTTGACAGAGAGTGTTTTGGAGGATACTTGGCTCATCAGTGTTCACTGTAAGTGGAGGCGATTTTTGATTTTTTTTTTGTCCTTTCTACTTGCTTGAATTAGAAGAGAAGTGGTGCAATAATTGTTTTGAACAGTTAAAGTAACCCATTGCTTTATTTGGAATTGTTCCTCGACATACAGCTAGTTTTTATTTATTATTTTTTTGAGCAAATTAATGTAAACTTTAGTTAAATGGATAGATAAAGTTTTTGTGAAATCAATTCTTAAAATATAATTATTTTCAAAGCTTCAAATAAATCTAAAATCAAATACAATGAACTTCTTTATGATATATATTTGGTTCTAGCAACAAGAAAGATAAAGTAAAATCAGAGGTTTCATACAACAATTCCTTTTGCATGATTATATCTCTAAATGAATACTAGTTTTTAATTGTAGGTTTTTTGATATACATAAATAAATATATAAAAACTGTACGGAATTTATAGGATTTTATTTAAATATTATTATGTAATATTTCTATCTACATTTTGCTGATTAAAACAGTATTAACAGTAAAAAAACCCAGTAAAGTAAAGAAAAATCAGTATTTCATTTATGTGTGCCTCTCTCTCTTGACGTATTTCAGTATTAATGAATTTTTGAACTTTGCATATAAACCAACGAGATGAAATATCATAAAATCTTTAAAATTATCATTTGAAATTTTAATTTTATGTTTATCCTGTTTAATATGGCTTCAAGCATTAAATTGATACCGTAATTATGCAAATTTAAACTTTCTTGTAACATACTTAAGTTATTCTTAATTTTTTTTTCAAGTTAGTATCTCTGTATTTGTAGATTTACCTCGTTTGTCAGTGAAAATGAATACTCTGGATACAGTAAAAGAAGGCAGTGAAGTCAGTATGACATGTGAAGTGCACTCACTTCCTCCTGTCACTGAATTAGAGTGGCTTCAAGATGGAAGATCACTAGGTCCTCCAGTTGGTGCTAATTTTCTTAACAGAACGCTCATTATTCCATCAGCTGGACCTCAGCACAGGGGAGAATACCAGTGTGCAGGCACAAACAGTGAAGGAAGATCTGTCAGCGATCCAGTTTTATTACAAGTGCTTTGTATGTATATTTTCCATAATTTTTATAAAGTTATTTGGTATGAGATGTTTCATAATGATACTTAGATATGTATAATGTGGATTATTTTAATTTTTACAATAATTAAATAATTCGTATACCATTGATTTGAATATAAATCCTAATAAAGGTTAATGCTGCATGGTTTTTTCTTTTTAATTTTGGGGCGAGGCACGGGGTGAAGTAATACTAATTTGCCAAATCATAGAAAGATGCAATGTTTATAAAAAAAAACAATATAATTGTTATCTAAGCGGAATCTGGAACAAGAGAAACAAATTCTAAGTCAAGTCACTGACCACAGTTTAGCTTTATGTGTGTAAGTTGAACACTTTTTTCTCTATATATCATGTTTATTTTTAGATAAATTCTCAATTGCCTTAAGGAATAAGTAATACGTTTTATAATATTTGATATTTTTTAGTATTATCTAAAGCTTTTAAAAGTATAAATTGTGTAGCCTTGTTATTTTTGGATATGATTGTTGGATACAATTTTCACAAATATTTTAGTTTTTGTTTCAATTTAAGCGAGATACATTAAGAAAAACTGCTAAATTAATGCATATTTATTAGGCTTTTATTTGTCTATTATTGGGAATTTTTTTATCTTATAAAAATTAAACTTTATTATTTTATTATATTTCTCCTTGCCATTTTTCACTTGAGGAATTTTAAAATAGGTTAAATTGAATTCAAAGAAATTTATTTCACTGTATCTGTCTGAAAAATAGAAATTCCGTGGATAAAATCGTTATTTTTGGTAGCAAAAACGACCTAAAGATATAACTAAGACATTTTTTCATGTAAACTTTCTTTTTATATTTCACTTTCTGAGATTTCATTTAGCAGCTAATTAACTGAACATTTAAGTAAATTTTAAGAACTTGGTGCTTGGAGCAACAGAGGATAGTGAAAAACTCCTCATATGATTTCTCTCAATCTTAAACCGTTGCAACCCTGATAATGGCTGACCATTTCTTACAATAAAATTAGTTTTACACATTTTAGTTGATAGAATTAGACTTCGATTCATATTTTATCGATGGTATTGTTTTTCATTAGTATTTAAATAAAACTATTCTGTTATTCGGCATGTCAAAAAGAGCATACAATACAACATGTGATACACAATTAAAGATAAAATATTAAAGAAAATTATTTAAAATATCTTTGGCTCTTGCACTGGGATTATAAATAAAATATCCCTTTTTCAATAGTTAAAGAAGCAAATTATTACTTAGTTTAACATTATTTTTTTATGTTATAGTATTTTGAGATTAGAGAAAACGGCGAGACCTTCTTGTTCTATATTGCTTCAAAAATAGATTTTTTTTAACTTCAATTTTGTGAATAAACTTTCAGATTGCCCTACATATATGTGCTTGAATCTTCACACAGAGAGTATACCTTCAATGTTCTGTCTTACCTGGAATTTCCAATAAATAAAAAGCAATTTTTCCAATGAAATATAAGCAGAGAGAGGTGCCTCATCTGCATCTAATTTGCGAAAATTTTCACTTCAAGTTTTCCTTTTTCCTACGACGCCGGCTATTGCCGAACCTATGTAAAATAATCTTGATATTCCTGACGAGGGGACATCATTATGGCTTACAGGGGGTGTTAGAAGATAATAAGCATCACGTAATATTAAAACATAATTTTATTACAACACGTTTATGTGGAAAAGTGTGATCTGGGGTATATTAACTTTTCATAAACGTTTACTTTTCAGAAATTAACATTTCATGTTTATATTAATAAATTTTAATGCTTAAAGTTTTCAAACTTTTATATATTTTGAGATAATGAGAATGGTTTTCGCATCACTGCAAAAATTATCAAGTATTAACACTTAAACTTAGTATATACCAATATTGCTTAAAAGCAGTCCTAATGACTGCTTCGTAAAATAAAGATAAATGTGCTAAGAAATTCGTTTACAATTAACTTGTAACACTTTTTAAAATATAACTTACAGTCGTACAACAAGTTATTAATAAATATTAACTATAAAAAATTATTTCACTTGGAAAAAGAAATATTCTAAAGATTCCTGTTAAATTGTGCATTATATACGTAATTGCTTTTCTAATTGTAACTAAAAATCAGTCAAAATGACTTCCATGCGCAAAAAAAATCTAGTGTTAATTTAATTTAAAATTCACATCACAGAAACCCTTAAGTACTCGAAGTAATATGCTGTATAAATTAGAAAAAACTCAATGAAAGTGAACCGCTGCTTATTATCAACAACATAGCTTTAGTTACACGGTCTGTGTGTATGAAAACTGTCTCAAATTGTGAGCCGAATACTTCAAAAATTTATCTTTCATTTGCTTATACATGAGAGTCAAATTAAATTATTTGGTGAGTATCAATGCCAGTTTTCATCCTTTGAGAATGTGACAAATGTGATTGCAAAAAATATTTATCATTGGGTTAAACATAATTAACCTAAAATTTATAATTAGACCTTTTAATCTATTTTCTTCCCACGGCTCAAAATGATTTATATATTTATTCACTTTCCAAACTTGTAAAAATTAATCATCAATAGACACGCAAATATATTTATCTTTATTCAATTAGAAAATATAATTATTTTAACTTATTTATTGAATTAAATTTTGCAGTAATAGTATATTTTTGAATAATATTACTTTTCGAATGGTAAAAGAATGTATAAAAAGGGAAAAATAACCAATTGTTTACATGTTTGTAGCATTAAAGTGTGTACAAAAGCTATTATCCATCTTAAAGACAATAAAGGTAATAAATAATGTATCTAAGATGTGTTAGACACATACGTTATATTGCTTGCTTTAATTCATATTTTGCTTTTTCATTTTATTTTAAAAAAATTAGCTCGGATTTTTTTTACATTATTGTTATTAAATGATGCTATTTTTGTAAACTAATATGATATCATAATGTAAGGATTTGAGCCCTGATGATGTAATGATCTTAAACTAAACTTAAAATGTGTGAATATCATTTTAAGGAACGAAGAATTTAAAATTAAACTTAAATATAATTATCAATTTAGGGAACTTAAATCTTACATCGGGTATTTTATTATTTTTTCATTTAATTAAATAACAAATTTTCATCCTTGGAATTTTTTTCATTCTCTTTTCAATTTCGTAAAAAGTGAACTATGAATTTATAACCGTTATGTATACATACATACCGCATATAACTACAATTATAAATAATAAAAATTATTGCAAAGCACATACAGCGTAGATAAAATGACTTTGCATTTATGCAGGCTACCATTGCATATTTTAGATTACTTCCACAAACAAAAATTGCAGAATTTCTGCACTAACAAAAGATATTAATTTCACTTTATTTTTCCTCTTCACTGGGCTCAACACCAAACTATTTTTGAAGCCGTAAACTTATTTCTGCTCGAATTACTACATACCAACAGGCTGGCTTTTCTAGAGTGAAACTGAGATTATTATGGGCGAAAGAAAAGAAATTGTTGTGGAGATTGGAACCGAGTTTCGAGAAAACACATGCAAATTATTATCTTGAGTCTCGTTAACTTCACTGACAGCCTCCATTTTTGAGTAAACAAATTGCAAACTCTCAGATGAGTACATTTTCATGTACTGTTATTGCAGTTATTATTGCGTAAATTCAGCTTTAAATAAATTAAGTCAGTTAATTATTTTAAACATTTTTTTCTTGTCCATTTTAACGTCGTATTTTGTTTATTTATCATTATCGTTTTATTGTTCTCTCCCGCACGCATTAAACATGTATTTCTTTAATTTAGAATCTATTGGTTAAGTGATTTCCCTAAGATGTGTCGATTTTCGTATTTTAAAGAAATTTATCTTCGTGTCTCCAATTTTACTTTATGTAATTATTTTAAAAAGAAACGAGTTTTTTCGTTGCATGCTAATTTGGAGAAAATATTACCATTAAGTTTGACACATATTCTGCTTAATGTTATTAGAGTGTCTTATGTTCTTTCATTTGTTAAATTCTTTTTGAGATTTATAATTGAACACGTTTTACGGAGATATAAACCTTAACAAACTGACATTCTTTAAGAGATACACCTTTTAATTTTTACCAAGTTAATTTGTACTTAAGTTAAATACTTCGCTTCTAATATATGGCTTACACTAAATTAATATTCGCCATTACATACTTATGTTTTTTTTTGTTTAAAATGGGCTACTTTAATTTTTATCAGATACTTTACAAAATATAAATGCATTCAAAACGTAAAATTGAATAGTAGATACAGCAACAATCATCTTTGATTTTTTAGCAAATTATTTATTTAATAGTAACTCTTTATGCAAATATGCAAATATTTAATTATAAATGATGTATATACACACATCACTCGCCATAATAGTATTATTTTTTTAATATATATTGTTGAGAATTATGGGTTCAATTCCGAATTCATTTGTTGTTTTAATGAAATGAAAAAAAAATGGTTAGTTTAATGAAATACAAATTTCGTAGAATGACACAATAGTAAACACTGACAATTTATCACTGATGAAAACAAAGACATAGTTATCATGATGGATCTAATTTTAAGTATTCAAAAGTGATTCATAAAGCGTACATTCATAAACTATATTGCTTATCCTAGAGACTAAGTATATTTTTTTCTTATTTTTCAATGAACAATACAAAAATGTGTCCAAAGAAATAAAAAATTTCAAAGAAATTTGAAAAGAAAAAAATGGAATGTTTTTTGGTCTATTAACATTTTCTTTATAAAAAAGAAGGAATAAAAATATGTTTATTATTTTGAAAGAAAAAATTTTTAATTTGAAGTTTTTAATATTGAAAAAAATAATGTTTATATATATACATTTGTTTTACCTGAATTTAAAATATAGAAATACAAAATTTGTACATTTAATGTCAATGTCATTATAGTTATAAACTTAAAAGTGAAATAAGTAATTAATGATAGTAAAAAAAATTAGAAAATTAAAATTGAAATAAACTCCAATGAACTGGGATTCAGGATCCCTTGGTATGTTCTTTTAAGCAATTATTTATAATTTTTTACAGACATGTTTATAATGAGCCAGTTATATATAATTTGAAATTTTATTGAGCTAATTAAAAAAATCGAGTTGATGTATGTATCTAATTTTGCATAAATACCAAACCATAACGTTATTTTTTTAAAAAAAAAACAATAATAATAAAACCATTCATATTTTTATGAAAAATATTGCATTAAACCAGGAATTATGTTTTAAAAAAAGTCTTTTGAGTCTTTCTTGTAAAAAATACATACATAAGTATAATCGAATATGTATATTAACTATGTAGCTCCATAAAAAATGAACCATTAGTTCTGTTGAAAGACATTATTATTTTCTCCTTAAAAATACATCAATATAATTTAATGATGGATTATTTATTTGAAAATAATAGAGGCACTTAGAGAGGAGAAATAAATATATATTATACTATTGTTTTAATTTGGAATTTAAATTATGCACTTATGAATAAATATTCATTCACAATAATTATTTTATTAAATGCATCGTTAAAATAAACTTAATTTTCATATTACATCAATTTTCTCTCTAAATATTTTTTCATTAAAATTTTATTTCTAGTGATTTATAATTATAATTAAAGTATCATTTTTATATGGTATCTTGGATGGAATTTATATAGGCAAAATAAACTTTCATCACTGCGCAAATAAAATTAAATGCTATAACATGCAATCAAAATGTAAATAAATCCTTGATATAAAAGAAGCATATTTTTTATCTATCATGGTATTTTCCCTTATATTTTTTTTTAATAAATGATAAATTATGAAAAAATAAAAATCCCTGGAGAAAACTAATTGTATTCGTAATTATTTATTATGTTTCATTCTACTTGTAGCAGATAACAAATAATTATTTTTTTTTAAATTTCAAAATTAATTAACTTTTTTTTCCACTTTCACACAATGTATTTTTTTTTCTATTACATTCACTTCTACATATTAGTTTTTGTCATACATTTATAACTAAATATTTAATCTTTAAAATACTTTTTTTAAAGTTAAAGTATTCGTTACTGATATATTTGCGTATTTTTTAATTTCTTACATGTGTTCCACTTGAATAATATTTCTAATATTCTTAGAAGAAATATGGTTTATCTGCTTAGTTAAATCTCCTCTATATTGAAAATAAACTTGATTTATTTGAGTTTTTTATTCTGAAGTACGAATTACAAATAAGAAATTATATTTTTTAACTTAAATTAAATACATTTACATAAATGAATATGAGGTATATTCTCTTTTAATGCATGCAATAGGGACCGGTGACTAACTAGCATCCATGAATGTCACTGCATTGGCCGTTAAACTTCAAATCATATTAGAACTAAATGAAATATACTAAAATTTAATGTATTTGATCACTAAAAAGGAGAAAAATCTCGTGGAATATTTATGTACTTGCTACTTCGATACTTGCTAAATTCTAGGGAAAAAAGTAACATATTAGTATTTGTATTCATTTCCACATACGGAAAAATATATGCTTGGTAATAAAATCCACTAAAAAAGGCTTACAATCTTATTCCTGGTAAGGAAATCAGACATGATTGAAAATCCAACATAAAATGTTAAGAATATATTTTCAGATTAAACGCATTTCTAAAATTTTTACGAAATTCTCAAGAGATGGTTGAAAAATAGAAAATTAAATTATGACATGAAATTGGTTACATTCATCTTCAGCGATACTTCTTTCTATGTCATGCCAAAATTGAAACCAAACCATACGTTTCCTGCATTTAAATATCTAGTAGAGATGTAATAGTTATTCCTGAGAAAGGGAACTTTAAAAGCAATTCGAATGCAAACGTCCCCAAACCGCCATAGTGGAAAATAAATATCGAATAAAAAGACTCGTAATTTGATTTTCGATTTAAATTTCCCTCCGTTTCCCTACGTCAACTAAAGCTTCTGATGTTCCATTTTAAACTTAGTGTAAAAATAGTAAATAAAAGTTGTGTCCAAAAATGAATGGTGAATACTGTAAATGCGATACACGGTACGTTTCACATGGAATGCATAAAAAGAATATTCTCAAAGGAATGCTGTTTCTTTCCAAAAAAGTTTGTTTTTGTTACATTTATCTACTTTCTCTATCACTTAGCTAAAGAAAAATGTATAAACTGTGCTCGTTTTCTCCTTCAAGAATATTGTAAGGACTTTTGTGGATTGATTTAGTTAATATGCAAATAATAAAGCATTGAAAGTGAAGTCCTTTTCACAGTGACAGCATAAAAGAGCTTGGATCTGAATAAGTGTTGTTCGATTTAAATATTTTAAATATTTTCTCTTTCTTCCTTTTTCAGAATTATTTAAATGATGAAAGACTGTCTTTCTTTGAATATTTGAATTCTAGATATAATTCAATAAATTGTTTCAAAATATTTTTTTTATCAATTATTCATTAGAAATGCAAGCGAAATTAAATTCAAAATTCCTTTAAGAAGATAAATTCTATTATTAAATTTCTTTACAATATTTTATTTTTTAAAGCTTATTTATGTCTGAAATCTCTTTAATTTGAATTTTATGAAGTACTGAAAAATGAAATAGATGAAAGGAATTTTAAAAGAATTTGTTCGTAAAGAGGTGTAAATTTTATTCTTAATGCGGTATCTAAACATTTTATACTGTGGAGTATACTCGATTCTGTGATTTACATCACAGAATGATCGTAAATTATGCATTAAAATTAAATAAAAAAAACCAATTTAGTTCAATACAACTAGTTTAAAAACTATTTTATTTTACCTTTGCAAATGTTTAGAATCGTAAGAATTTTATACAATATCTTCGTTGGTTTTAATTTGATTAGTCATAACTTTTAAATCTCACTAATGTTAATGTCTCATTAAATTTTCATTAGGACTTTTAAACTTAAAATGGTGAATATTCTTTTAATTCTGTGATTAATTACCTCCAAGTAACATTTTATAGCCTTCATTTTAATATTACGGGATAAAAATGCATGGGATTTTAATCCGTACAAGAAATGCGTTGCATTTATTTAATTTATATAATTATTTGTTAAATAAACTATAAAATCGTGCTCATAAAATGCTTTTCTTAAAATTTATCTGAATTATGTTTAACTTATTTACAAAATTTTATTTACATTTTATTTTAACTCTTTGCATGACTGTTTGAATGCATTTCTAAATATTTAGAAAATGACAAAAAAAGCAACAATTTTAAACATGCTTACAATTTTAATACTTTACTTTATTTATCGGGCACTAACGTGTCATACCAAAACATAATGTTTCCCCTGTAACTTGAAAAAACTGGAAAAGTACATGCTAATAAAAAAAAGGAAACGTAATTTCCATTTAATAATCATTACTATCAGTATTTTTTTATTGTAGCAATGAATACAAGACGTGTATATAAAGATATCCAAGTGGAAATATTATATGAGTATATTGAAAGATATATTTCCTGTTATGAATCATATCATAATTTATTTGCTTTAACAACTAAAAGTAAATATTTCTATTGATTAATGTAATTTATTTTGTGTCAGAAGTATAGCATGGAATATGTTAAACCAAAAATAAAAGTTTTTCAAAACATTTTTAAATTAAATTAAAACAAGAAGTAAAAGAAGAGATTTTATTAAATGTGAATCAAAGTCTTTTCAACTATCTAAATGTGCATTATATTTTCAAAAAAGTACAGTGGAATCTGTTTTTGTGCGGTAGATATAGACCGCGTAAAAACTCACACAAAATTTTTCAAAAATTTCATAAATTCGTACGTATAATAAACTATTTCGGGGAAAATATAAAAATATATATATATATTATGCGGTGGATAGGGACCGCATAAAAAAAGTGGCATTTATAAAATATGCCAATTACTTACAAAATTTATGTAAGAGTACTTCCATAACCAAATATTTAATTAAATATGGAAAATGGAAAACATGGAAATTTCTAAAAACATATAGTTGCCAATTGTATTTACGCATAACTCTTTAAAATGCACATTCATAATTCATCGCTATTCATCGTAATCCAAAATCCTATAATGATTAAGTTCAAATTCGCTTTCTTCACTTGAAGCTTCAATTTTAATAGATTTATTTTTTGCCAACATAAAATAAGATAAAAGTTCTTGTAACGAAGGACTTTTGGTTAGTTGCTTGTAAATGTCATGATAACCAGCTATACATGATTGATTCCATTTTTGGAATTTATTACTCCTTTCTTAACTGTTTTCTGCCCACTCTTAAGAAGACTTGGTACTCCAAAAATCACAAATCTATCGTTTTTTTTTATTTTCATTTAATCTTATTCTTTGCATTATTATCTTTTGATTGATATATACCTTAGGCATGTCGGAAAGTTAGAAGTGGAATAAAACTTCATTTGTAAACAAATTAGGCAATTCAGCCACGCATCCTTTTTTAGAAAAAAAAACAAAAAAAAAATAATAAATGATAAAAAAAAAATCAAATTTATAAAATAAATAATAACATTAAAAAATAATGGTTAATATATACAGCAGAATATTTCCGAGGCAATACATACAATCATTTTTTTTTCTTTGTGAAATGTGTGCATGTAATTTTTTTAAATTAAGGCATTTTATATTAATAATTTTATAATTTCAGTTTTTAGTCCTGATATAGTTTTCATACAAATGTAATACTTTATTATTATAAAAAGAAAAACAGCTAAAATTTCTGTCGTGACAGAAAAAAAAAATTAACGTATTTCTTCAATTATCTTGTGTGCAATTAGTACTCTCTAAAAGTTGATCATTTATGAAAATAAGTGGGTTGAAAAATATGAAAATGCAATTATTTTTAAAAAAACGTATAACTAATATCTTAAAGTGGTATTTTAAGTTTATTTAAGCTTATAATAATTACTTTTTTAGAATTAAAAAATTTAAACTGGTTTTTCTCAGTTTGTGTTGTTTTAAAACCTTACTGCAATCAAAATGCTACTCCTTCGACAATTATTTACCAATCACTTCCACTTTTTTTCCTGCATGTTAAAAATAAAGCATATAATTAAATTAGGGATTCGTCTTGCTATAAACTGAATACTTTTTTAAAAATAAAATAAAATAAGACATGTTGCCTTTTTCATGATTTTTAGCCTGTATATCAACATCTTATTTTTTTCTCGAAAACGAATGAAGTTATTCTTAAATTGATCCATAAAGTTGTTTAGAACATCCATAAGAATATTATAAAATAAATTTCAAGTCAAAAAATTAATTTTTACAAAAAGAGTTGGATTTTAAAATTTTCCCATTTTTTTTCAAAAACTTTAAATTTTTAAAATTGTGTGAATGATATATGAAAATTTTTCATCTGGTATCATTTTCTTGAATAGAAACATTGTATAAAATGCTAAAATATAATTTTTAAATACTTAAATAAAGAAATTTGCTCAAAGGTTACCAAGTCCTCTTAAAGAATCTGGCTTCTTGTTCATCTTAATAATTTATCAAATTATTTATAATGCCACTGCTATTGAAAGTTTTGTCTTCAAACAAACGCGGGCTGCTGGAGCGTTGAGGGAATGCAACTGAACGTGCATTATCGAGAGCCTGTTTATAACAAATGTAAAGAGCGTCTTGAAGTGTCTTCATTTCGGTGGCTTAACGCACACCCCCGCATCAAGGGGAGGGAGTTCAGGACTCTAGGGGTCTAAGGCCTGACTTGCGCTAAATACGTATTTTCCCAATTTATAAAATATTAAAGGGAACACCTGAAGTTCAAGGGAGAAGGGGGTTCTAACACTCTTTGTTAAGCCACTAGTAAATAGATATAAAAGATTACAGTGTGAGGCCGAATCCATTGAAATTCATACACTGCATAGAAAAAATATCTCGCGTAAAAATCGCACAAATAAAAAATCGCATAAAAAAGACAGCACAAAAACAGGTTTGTCTGTACTTTAAATTATGGATTATGAATATTATATTGAAACAGAGAAAATTAGAACTATATAGCACATTTCAATGGTATTTCTAGTATTTGCGAAAGAAATGTAGATGAATATTTATTGAAACAATATAATTGCATTATTTACTGTTCTTGTAATAACTAAATGTAATGTTTTTATAGGTAATTTTATAAATTCGTTCTAAAGACGGTGTAGTTGATATTTTAAATCTTAAATTAAATTAACTGGAATGTATAATTTCTTCCTTATAGTTTCTTTTTTTTTAATGTGGAAACTTTAGCTCAAATGCTGATTTAGAATAATGATTTTTTATATGATGTGTGAAATTTTAAGCAATAGAAATTAGTTTGTGAAAACCTAATAATTACTTAGAAATTATTTCATTTTCTTATGTAATTCATTATAACTGTAAATTGCCTAAACTATATTTTTGTTCTTAGGGCAGAGTAAATTTGTGCGAAACTTTGAAAAAAATTCACTTTGCTTGAGTTTGCCAAAGGTTTATTTAAATATCTTAGAAAAGTCCCTCATTTTATGAAATGTTTTTCAGAAAAAATTGTTACCTGACACTGTTTTATTTAATAATTTAATGACTCATTAACTCTTAATATATATAAGAAATTTTAGATTCCTAATTCTAAAAACCATAGTTTTGTTTAATATGAAACCTGAGAAATATATATATATATATATATATATATATATATATATATATATATATAATGAACAAAGTTGCATTTGATCTGTAGCAGTCTTTCGAGAACAGAAAAAAATTGTGGTGACATACTTCATTAAAGTCACACACTGCAACAATTTTTAGTAAGTAGTTAATTTTTTTTCCGAAAGAAAAATTATGGCATATAATATAATTTTCGATTAGATTCTAAAATACTACCGTGAATAATGTTTCTTCTGTATATTTTATTCTTGCATTGTATTTATTTTAATTATATTACTGCAGTGGATTTTTTCTCAATTTTTATAGATGTTCCGCGTTGTGAATCGGTAAGAAGCAGCGTATATGGTGTTGGGCGAACTGAATCTGTCAGTGTAACATGTGAAGTGGATGCTTATCCAAATGTTGTGAACTTTTCTTGGGTACTAAGTAACTCGGACAAACATTCTCCCTTACCATCTACGCAGTTTTCAAGTAATGGTACGAAAAGTGTTGCTACTGTTTCCCCAAGAGTTCCGCAAGATTATGGTATCCTACAATGTAGGGCAAGTAACGTCATTGGTCAACAGAAAGACCCATGTTCTTTTCGGATCATACCAGCAGGTATACTTTATTTTCTATTAGATTTGGTTTGTACTTAATAATTACATGTTAATTTTGTGTTAGATAATTCATTTATTATGTATTGGATATGAATTCTTCTGTAATAAAAATGAGTAATAATGTAACTTTTTTTAACTTACAAGTACATAAAATGACAAAGCGTGTATAGTGTAAAATTTTGATTTACTTGATGTAATCAAAATTTTAATCCTTTAAATGTTTACTGGCATTGTTTACTGTCCATTTCACAAAATGGTATATTGAAACATTATCATTTACGTCACTCATACTGCATTCAGCTGGTGTGCTGTGGAAGTTAAAGGAGTAAAATGCCAGGTTTTGCATCGTTTTCGTCATTTGACGATGGTCCAAAACTGCAAGATTAATTGCCAGAAACTTTCGTGTGGTTTCAAAATGTGACATAAATAAAAAATTCAAATCAGTCCTTTAATTGAGTATTGTACAGACTTATACATTTGTGAAAGTTAAACAAAAACAAAAACCGGAGCACATTTAAGAGTATGGGCCGATTGCAATGCAATTGCTCAATGCAATTGCTCATGAATGCAATACATTCAAATTTTACAAAAGAAAAAAAATAATTTATCTTTTATGTAATGTCATTCCATTTATTCTGACAAATCAACAAATAATACTACTTGATTGCCAAACATAGCTATCAGATCTATGAATTAGTATTGTGTATTTTGAACACATCTCTGCGTAATTTAGAAACATATTTAATACTATAGAGAGTGACAACGGCCAGATTGAGTAAAAATATACATTTATTAAGTGGAATTATTTACAAGGGAGAGCTAAAAGTTAATAAAAAGTAATCAAAACATCGTTTTTAACGTAAGTCGTTGCATTCCACGAGGTGTTTCGTTGCTGCACCCTCGTCTCTTCCTGTCGTCCATTCTCGCCGTCGTCTCTCTCTCTCTCTGTCTTCCGTCTACCGCGCCATCGTCCTATTCATCTCTCGTTTACTCGTTATCCTTGAACTACCTTATTAGCTAGGTGGTGCTCTCTTTCCATTACGTCATTAAGGGATATAGGAAGGATACGATAACATCTACATCCATTCCTACAATATCAAGACTCAAATGGTTTAGTAAAAACTCAATGTATAACTTATTGAAATAAATAATTTTAAAAAATACCTCCACATATTTTAAATCTTTTTTAAAAATATTTTCTTTTTAGAACTATCTCATTACAATTATTTCTAAATTCCGTCGAGATTTATTAAATTTTAAATAAATACTTTTTTTTTTAATTTTAATACATAATATAAGATTTGGGACGTAATTTGAGCAAATACTGAATAAACCGGACCTAAAAAAAAGCCTAAAAATTAATCTAATCCAAAATAATTCGTTAGCACTTAATGAACCAAATAAAACAATAAACGATAAGAACATATACAAAGGAAAGTATGTTTTAATTTTATATCTACATTGCTTTAAATAACTACAATTGTTCTTGATTAGGATTGACAGAAATAAAATTAGGTCTGAATGTAAAAATAACGGTTTTATAGGGTAATTAATTACAATTAAGCTAAAATTAGAAACATGAAAATAGCTTTAAATATGTATAAAAATTTATATAAATGCGAGTTTCAAAGTTATGTGCATAAACAATTGTTACACAATATAATAATTTCATTTCTTTAATTTTTATTATTATATGTTTTATAGTTATATACATTAATAATCACTGCATATTTGTTTATAACATTTATTTATTTTATTAATAATCATTACTCTACTTAATTTGATAAAAATAAGTTAGTATAATACTCATTAGGTAGAATTTCAGAATATTTTTTTATATGTTTAAGACGTAGCAGAAATATTTAAAACAGATTACATTCATTTCTTAATAATAAAACTAATATTATGTAATAAGGAAATATTGCAGTTAAGAAGAATATAAAAACTAGTAATTTATTATTACGAACACCTAAAATCTAATTCCGATTCTTCTTGAATCAAAAATTCTTTCTCTCTCATCTCTTTGTACTTTCAACCACAAATTTCATATCTTTTGAGAAACTTGGATGTAATACATATTTATCTTCGATGTCCTTTTTCTTCTTTCAAAGAAGTCATATTTTTCAAAATATGTTTCAGCTGCTGCCACGAATTTCAATGGGGCTCATATGTCACTATAGACTTGTGACAGAAATTTTGATCATCCACACAATTTTTCTTATACATGTTGGCAATTACGATTTTCAGATATGTTGTTTACGTCTTACACAAAATGTTACCCTTCAAGTCGAAGATATTTGCTAAGAATTTTTGCTAGAAAAAATCGCTTCAAAAATATAAAATACTTTAGTACATTTTGGAGGAATAAAAATATAGTTATTGATGGTTAAAATTGTTTTTTTTTTATTTTAAAAAAAGTATACAAAGACAGGATACGCAGTAAAATTTTCATAACTATAACCATAACTATATTACATATACACACGAGGTATGATTCAAAAGTTCTTGGACTGAGTATATTATTTAAAAAAAATATCACTAATTAAATTGCTGTGTGAAACACATCATCTTTCAAAATAAAACCCTTGGGGAACAACATATTTTTGACCTTGCTTCTAAAAGTCATCGAAAAATTTTCTGAAAACATTTTTAGCCATTTTCCAGTTCTTCTCAAACTTTCAATATTTGCGAACTAGTATTCAATCATAATTTTTTTCGCGCCCCCCTTACACACAAATAACAATACAGTGAATTCAATAATACTATATTTTGACACTAAAGCTACAATACGACTTTATTCTCTTAAATACAATTGGCATATATATTCGTCTTACTCAACTTGTACATTAAATGCCTCGGACGTATATATACGTCTTTCCAAAACACGATTATTTTCTGTGCAGTGTTATCCATAAAATTGTTTCGAATGCTTTGGAATGCAATAAAATGACTTTAATAGTCGTTGTGAAGGATTTAATTACATCAGAGGATTTTTTCTTATTTATTCATTTTCTCCCCCCCCCCCTTTTCTCCCTTCATTTTCCTCACATTTGCTCGCTTCGAGGAAAACTGTGGCATTAGGGAGCAAATAGCGCAACTTTTAATCGGCAGTTAACGAATTGTTTATAAACAGTACATATTATCAAGATACGTTTTTGTGCATATTTAAATGTGAAAACCTAATCGGGTCACTGGTAATTATTAAATTTTTTCTTAACTTAGTATTGTTAAATTAATTATAAAATACATTAGGCAGTACTGATGCATTTGTAAGTGTATTATAGCAGTGCAAAAGTTAATTTTATTATTTATATGACAAAAAGTATCTTGTTTGTTTTTAAAAAATTAATATATTTTTAAAAAAATCTTTTGATTTCAACTTTTTCAATATGATCGTGCTCCCTTCGCCGGGTTATCGCGCCCCCCAGTTTGAGGAACACTGTCATATTCTTTAATTCAGCCCCCCAGTGGATACCCTTTTAATTTCATGTGTACCTGGTGTTTCTAAATGAAATATATATATATATATATATATATATATATATACTAGCCGCTATACACCCGCTTCACTGGGTATTTCTCGATGTTGTATATATGTATACAGTTTACATATATATTAATTATTGATATCTAGCATTAAGAATTCGATTGTATTAAAAAATATATTTATAGATGTTACACTCCCACCCCTTCATATAAAAAGAACATGAATTATAATATCTAATTTCTATTTACATCTAAAATAGAAGTAGAAAGATTGTTTTCGCTCACTTAACCTAATAATCAAGTGGATTTCCACCAAAGCAACCTTCATTGGGTCTCTACTCCATAAAATAAACATGCGTGCTAAATTTCAAGTCTAAATCTAACAGAGCAAAAACGGAATTTTTATCATCAATACCTCTTTCACAGAATTCTTAGCGGATTCCAATTAAAAAAAAAAGCATGCAAACCAAATTTTATTATTATAGTCTTTTCAGTTCAAAAACGGGAATTTTGTCTATCAATACGCCCCAATAACTCTCTCCGCTTCCCCCTGGAGTTTACTTCCGTAAAATCCATTCTTAGTGGAACTCTATTCAACTAAAGAAAAGTGCTCAACTGATTTCAAGTAAATGAGTTAAATTCAAAAACAGGAATTTTTCTATAACACGCCTTAATCTCTCGCAACCCCACTCCTTTGGGGGCTGCGTTTTCGCAAAAATCTTTGTAAAAGGAACTTTATTCCATGAACGGAACATACCTTCTAATTTTCAAGCAGGTGGTTCTATTTGTTGAAAAGCGGAAATATTTATGTATTACGCCCCTTAATCCCCCTCAGTGACCATTGGGGATCAATTTTCCCCAAAAATATTTTGTAGCGGATCTCTACACCATGAAAGGAATTATATTACCAAATTTTAAGACTGTACGTCTAATAGTTTAAAATAAAAATAATTATCTATAACGCCCTTTAAGCGCCCGCAACACCACTTAGAAAATGATTTTCACAAAACACATATTATAGCGGATCTCTACTTAATGAATGGAATCAGCTTACTAAATTTCGAGATTTTACGTCTAATAGTTTAAAAAAATAGTTAATTGCTTATAACGCACCTTAATTCTCCACAACGCCACTTGGGGTCGATTTTCACAAAACCCATTTTGCAGCAGATCTGTACTCTATGAAAGGAATCCGCTTATAAAATTTCAAGACTGCACGTCTAATAGTTTAAAAATGGAAATAATTATGTATAACGCCCCTTAAGCGCCCTCAACGCCCCTTGGAGGTCGATTTTTGTAAAAATCATAATGTAGGAGATGTCTACTTTATGAAAGAAAAACCTGTGTACCAAGTTTCATGACTTTACATCTAATAGTTTAGTAAAGGAAATAATTATCTTTAACGCCCTTTAAACCCCCGTAACGCCCCTTGGGGTTAGAACTTTGCAAAATCCATTCTTAGCTTATGTCTACTCCATGAAGGGAACCAACCTACCAAATTTCAAGTCTGTAGGTTTAATAGTTCCGGAGATATCGTGATTAGTCAGTGAGTGAGTGAGTCGCTTTTCTCCTTTATATATATATATATATATTGAAGTTTTAACGCTTTATAGTGTTTATTACACATAACTTACAAGTATAATTGATACATTGAATGAAAGAGTAACTGTAACAGTTTTACCTTTAAGTTTACAACTCTTCAATGTGAGCCTCATTCGTCACTTGGCACACATCAAGTCGATAGACGAGTTCATCCCAAACTTTCCATGTCGTTTGTGAATTTGGCGTTTAAACCGTAGTCTGCCGGTTTTAAATCTCGTAGCAACTGCAGACGATAAAGACGTAGTTCCAAGCGTTTGCCTAAAACTTCCCAAACAGTCGTCACTGGCATTTCTAATTCACGCCTAGCGCGCAGAACTGATTTCTTTCGGCTAACCAAGAAAGAGTATCTCACTCGCTTAACACTCTCTTCTCTAAGCCTTGGTCTTTACATACTTTTTCATTTAAAAATACAGCTAATTGTTTAAAACTGATGATACTATCTACGAATGTTATTATCGTTTGGAGGTGGACAACCGAACTTAATCCAGAACGATCGTTGCACAGTAATAGCCTATTCTGTAAACTGGAAAACACAAAATATTTTATGTTCATTATTCGACATTTTTACTAGCGCACTGATCGGTGAGAAAGGGGAAAATTAGCATAAGTTTCGTGCACACCAGTACATATTGCAGCAAACAAAATTGTTTTATTTGCTTTTTCACTTGATGTATGAGTCATGCTAATATGTTATATGTAATAAATATTATAAAGCGTTAAGGTATCCGACTACGTTCGAAACCGTGATTTTAAAAAAAAGCGCATAAATGGACAATTATCATGATATTTAGTGTCACTTAGATTATAATACATATATAAAATTGTTTTAAGGGCATTTTGACAAAAAATTCTATTTAAATGCAATATTTTGGCAAAAAATTAACTTATAATAACCTTTTTTCAAAATGTTCTTTTATAAAAAAATGCTTCTGAAATAATAATATTTTGCTTATATAAAGTGAAGACTTCTCCAGGAAGAGTGAACTATGATTTTTGAAAAATTCATATTATTTTCAGTGTTACAATCAACTGAAATAATTATCGGCGTTTTCTTCTTAAAATTTCTTCCACCTGTTGTCGTAAATCATGAATATTTTGAAAATTCTATATACTTGTCGTATATTTGTAAAATTCTAGTTGAGCCTCTGTACAGAGGTATGAGCTACATATAGGCAAAATATTACTGTAATAGAAGCATTTTTCACAAAAAGGGAACATTTTGAAAATTGGTTATTCTATGTTGATTTTTTATCAAAATATTGTACTTAAATATTTTTTATTGTAATAAAATTCTTAAAACAATTTTACACACATTTTCTAATCTAAGTAACACTAAATGTCATAAATATTATCCATTCATACGCTTTTGCAAATTCACGGTTCCGAACATAGTCGGATACCTTAACATGTGGTTAGCGATGTGTTGAGACGCCCTATATGTGTTAAGAATCTTAGTCGGTATCCGTTGACATGTGGGTTCGTACATCCCAAGTAATTCTGCTCCTTATGCTATTGTTTAAAGCCTGTTATTACTTACCACCTCACAGAACTTTCTATGTTTTCTGAGCGTTCGTCGGCTTTGACACGTTTCCCCTGCCTTCTGTGGATGTCACTCAAAAGCTTAAGTTCACATAATGTATCACTGCCGCTTCAGTATTTCGTAAGTCCTGTCGCAATTTTTCCAGGTGAACTCAAAAATTGATAAACATTATCTGCTCAACAAAAACCACTTTTTTCAATCGCAGCTTACTAAATGCATACGCCCACAAACTGCGACGCAATGAAGAAGTACCGATCACGTGATTTGAGACAAGCCTCTATTAGAAAAGGCGTTGTTCGCAGTAACACATACACGTTATCATAGTCGCTGTGCTGCAAAATTTACCGCGTTATTGGCTCAGTCCAGGAATTTTTGAATAATACTTCACATATGAAATTAAATAAAACAAATTTTAAGTATAAATCAAACTTTTTAGACTTAAAATTAAATAGAGATAATAATTATTTAAAAACTAGTACTTATGATAAAAGAGAAGATTTTAATTTTAACAATGACAAGGTACTTTACTTCACTGGCAATTTAAATACGTCTATTTTTAGGAATACAGCAACCAATTATGTGCAAGGGAATAATGATTTAGTTTCAGATATAAATTAGAAAAATGCTATAATTCCAATACATTTTAAAAATATTGTTTGCAATGGGAATACCCATACAGATTCCAATTCATATATATTTATAAAAATAAAACAAACAGTTTATTATATTTTTGTAAATTTCTACTCCCTTATTATGTTAAGTTAAAATACTGTTATACTCTACAACAGGTTCATATAGATGGTGCCATGGTTAAATTGATAATTGTATAGTAGGTTCACTGAACAGTTTGTAATTCCACTATGCAGAATGTGTTCATACAGTAGACAAGCATTACTTTAAATTTTATTATAAGATTTTTCACAATAATTTTGGTAAGCTATGACCTTAATGTCGGTTTATTTTTGGTTTCATCTTGGACAGTAAACAATTTTTCAATAGTAATTTATATACTTTATTTATTTTTTTTTGAAATCATACTGATAGTTTCCCCGTACTAATGTTAGGCTTAACTTCATTTTTCTATCCTGTTAGGACCTGTAGGGTAAGCTTAAGCCTATTTCACTGTCCTAAATCAGTGACAATTCTAAAAAACTTAATAGATTTTATTATGGTCAATTGATTTTTTATATGTCTACTTACATTTTGGCTGTTTTTATAGATTTCAAATGCATTTTCATCCATTCTCTGCTTTTTAGGTTTTACGATTTGTCTGTACTTATTTTATTTTACTACAATGTGTGTATATATATATATATATATATATATATATATAAACAGTGGAATGATTTTCTTGGAAAATTCAAAACGTATAGAGTGAGTGAATATTAACGTCACACTGTTCAGCTACACGAAAGATTTTGGCGACAGACCACGCAGTTTTGAACAGTGGTCAAGTGACGTGGACGACACCTGAACTAGCACCTCCTCTTCTAACTACCACACCAACGGCAGGATGTTACAGCTGTCGACAGATTAAACGTATATCGCTGTCCAACACAGTGGGTCTTTAAAGGTACGGGGCTCGAACTCATGACATACTTGCCATGATCCGATACCATGACCACTGGGCTACCGCATCCCTGCAAAACGTATAGAGCTTTCCCTGATAATAGTAAAAATGTTAACTATAATAAACCTATATAAATTAGTTTATATCTAATTAGACATTCTAATGTTTTGATGAAATAAAAGTGACTAAACTCATTTCTTATTGAAAAATCATTTTTGCGGAAAATGAGGTTCAGATACATAATTTAAATCTCAAACATTAAGATGTAAAACTGATTGAAAAATTTGTTTTCGTTTTATATTTGTAGGGATATTTTTCATAAATTTTTTCGACATTTTAAATCAAGCATTGTCGTCAGTAAAAATTATGTCAACGTGGAGAAATAAAATGCACTTTAAAGCATAAGCGTCTTGTAGACTTTTTAGTAATGAAATATGATAGCAAACAATGAATATAAATTATTCAAATTCGAGTTTCATATTAATTAAAATATTTAATTAAGGTAAAATCAAACAAAATATGATGCTTTTATTTTTAATGACTAGTAAGCTACAGTGTGTTATATAAAAATTATGGCCTCTATGTATCTTCAAAAAACCATATTACAAAAAAAAAGCCCCACTTCAAAATAAAATATATATACATACACTGTTGTTTGTAAAAATGCAACAACAAGAAGGAATCGTCAGAATTAAATGAACTTTACAGCAAATATCAAGTATAGAATGTTAAAAATAGTAAAGTATCAAAGCCACAACGCATGCAGGGCGTACGCAGGGCCCTTTGAACTGATGCTGAAAGCGTATAAATAGAGGGCTGTCGCTGGACGTTGAAAATAATTAATGATTATTTGTTAGCGGTGAACGTTTAGTGAGGCCATAGTAGGCCTCCATGACGATATAGGGAGAAATTGCAACAAATTACAGAGTTTTAGCAGATGAAATTTATCGGCCTTCGAGAAGGAGGATATTTCTGTCGCGTAATAGATGATCATGGGCAGTGGAATAGTACCACAGTGATGCGAGTTTGAAATCACTGGGCCGACAAGCATCAAAAAACTGCAAAAACTGGCAGTGGACGATGGAAGACGATGTCAGCACGTGACAATTGACACCTGCTCCGCATGGCAGTGAATGACCGTACAGCTACCTCCAGACAGTTGACAGCACATTGGTTTGCTGCTTCAGGTGTACTAATTTCGGCTTTGTCAATTCTTTGACGTCTGTTGCACCGTGATTGCGCGCAATGGTACCTTTACATAGGATCACCAACACGGCAAAACTTCGGCGGATGCGTCATAAATGGGCTCATGAGCATAGAGCCTTGGAAAGCTGATAGGCACCAAGTTGTATTTTCAGATGAATCACACTTCAATTTGTGGGACCGTGAGAGCCACATTCGTGTTAGATGCTATGCCAGTAAATCCTGCTTTCCAGAGTGCGTTATCGAACAACATAGTTGCCTAATACCCGGAGTTATGTTTTGGGGTGTGATTTCGCATCGTGGACGATCCAATTTGATACGAATTAAGGATAATCTTAACAGCAGCATGTACGTCCGTGAAGTCCTACAGCCCGAAGTCGTTCCTTCAAGGCAATGCTGCTCAAACTTTCATTGTTGGCGACCCAATTTTCAATCATAATTTGACTGCCCCCCCTTTCATACAACAATAATGTACTAAATTCAATAATAGTTTGACGCTAAATCTACAATACAACTTTAACTGTAAACTGTACAAATTGTCTAGACAGGTATTAAATTGTGCAATTGATTGTGTATGTGACAAGCCAATGGGGTCATTACTAATTATTCACCTTAACTTAATTTTGATGAATTAATGATCAGATATATAGGGCAGTAGTGATACATTTACAACTATACTATATTATTGTATAAATGTGCATTGTTTATTATCTCAGAATGCATTTTGCTTTAATTCGCTTCATTAAATTAATTTTTTAATTATTTTTTCGACTTTTTGATAATCTCGCGCCCTTATAGTAGGATTATCACGCCCCTCTAGGGGCGTGTCCCACAGTTTGAGAAAAGCTGCTTTAAGACATTCCTGGAGTTATATTTGAACATGATAATGCACGCCTACATGTTGCAAAGACTGTTCGAAACTTCTGTTCTGCCCAATACATGCAACTTCTTCCTTGACATGCTTATTCGCGGGATATGTCGCATATTGAGCATGTGTGGGATCTGGTTGGTCGTCGTTTCGCTCGTGAGCCGCGTCCTGCAGCTTCAAAAGACGAATTTTTGTTGCGCATACAAGAAATTTGGAATTCTCTTCTACGAGCACAAAATATTTTTGACAACAGGCCACGTCGTATAGAAACACTTATTGCAGCGCATGGTGGCTGCACCAAATACTAATTTCGGACACTTAATATTTTTTTTTTATTTCTTTGTAAAATTCGTCATTTATTTGAACTAACGCAAGTTCACTTGTTCATTAATTATTTATTTCTGATGATTCCGTCATGGTGTTGCATATTTTTTTTTTACAAACAGCAGTTTGTATATTATTTTTTTTTCTTCGTAATTGAAAAAAAATACTTGGTATGTTTGAAAATATGTTTATTTATATTGATATGAGTCTATTTACAAATATATATATAACAGTGCTATATATTTTTAAACATAACCGTAATGCATTGCTTAGGTACTTGTTTCCGTTACTGCTGAGCCTCCGCTTTTTCACAAATGAGTGTATTTAATGTTTTTCCTCTGCTATACTGCTCATTGTTGACTACATGTGACATTTTTTTTCTTTGAATCTGCTCGAATACGTCCTGAGAAAGCTAGTTCTATTGTAAAATGGCAGTCTCCCTAATATAGGAATATTTTCTTAATAGTCTGGTATAAGATTGGGATTTTAATCGCTTCCACTGTCTGTCCTGGTCCGTTTAAATCTACACAGGGGACAACATATTATGATTCCCATCCGCTGTTGGTAGATAACACAGAAGCATTACCAAATGACCTAAGGGAATAGATGAATTTCTGAATTAGCTATTATATAATTTGAAAATAGTTAATTTAATAATATATTTGGTCTATTCATAAATTTTGCAGTTTTTTTCTTAACCCTTAGTACTTGTTGAAATAATACCCAAACACGATCTTTATATTTAAATTTAAATCCTACTGAACATTTACTATCAGTAAATTGCTTGAGTCCACCTTGCTTTGTTTCGACTAAGTACTTTGTCACTCTGATAAGTTTGGAAAACATTTTAAGTAGTGTGTTATTTTAGAAGTTGAATCTTCTCCTAGACATACGGTAACCTTTACAGAATTTTAAAAATATATTGAATCGATATCTTTTTCCAATGTTCAATTTCCCTCATTACCGTACTAGAGAAACAAATCGCCTCCTTGCATGTACAGGAGTCAAGAAAGTTTTCTTTTTCAAATTTAAAGGTATCCCAAGGGCTGTAATTAAAGCCTAAATATTGATTTTGAAAGTCAAGTATGATTTTAGCATCTTGTTGGAAGCCAGCTTCAAAAAATACTATTCACTTTAGCTGAAGGGGGAATGACAAGAGTTAAGGAAATTACCTTTCTGTTCCTTATTTGTTTGAACTTTTGAACTTTAGTAACTTCCTTACATGTATCCTTATTTTTTACTTTGGATTACAATCACTGTTTATGAAGGAGAATAAAATATGTATCTAGAAAAAAAAATATTTTCCTTGAACATGTTACAAGTTATTCTTCAAACCATTTATATAAGACTTGGAAACTAAGGGAAAATGTAGATTCAACCTCGTGGAATCAAAGTGTACTGCTGCTAACAAATATTAAACGTATCCATAATTGTGTATTTTTGAGATTAATGGAATTTGTCAAATATATGTCTCTCTAAATATGCACATACTCATAGAATATATACATATAACGTACAAGAGTTGTGGAAATTACCTTCGTGTTCCTTATTTGTTCAAACTTTTGGACGTTATTAACTTCCCCCATTTATCCGTATTTTTTCCTTCGGATTCCAATTACAGTTTATGAAGGAAATAGTAAAATATCTCTGTAGAAAATAAATAATATTCCTTGATCAATACAAGTTATTCTTGAAACAATTTATATAAATCTTTGAAACTAAGGAAAAACTTAGATGCAACTTCGTGGAATCAAAATGTACTGCTGATAAGAAATATAAAATGTATCAATAGTTAAGTATTTTTTAGATTAATGGAGTTTGTAATTATCTGTCTCTCTTAATATGCACACACGCATAGAATGTATACATATAACGCATTCATAGTTAAGTCATGCTTTTTTATAGAAATATTAAATACATGCAACAATATAACAAAAAATGGTTTAGATAAGGTTAAATAATTGCTATATGTATGTATTTGATGAAAATAACATTAGATGCATTTGATAAAGAAAGATAAATTCAAGCAAACTAGAAAGATGGAATATTGTGTATGGAGGAAAATTTAATGTACATCATGTTACAAATTCAGAATTCTTTACGAATTCATTATTTATAAATAGCATAATTGAGGAAGCATTTCTTCAATTTTTATAGCAAAAATTTTACATGGAAAAAATTTAGTGACTTTCAAGCATTTCCCATTTATCTTATAATCACGAAAACTCTTGAAATTCAAGTTCTAGTACAACTTCATAGGCATTGTGATATTACTTGTTACTACAAAATATTGCATGCAATTCATATTTTCCTAAGAGCTAGATTATACTTGAATGGTTTTAGAGCTTAAAAACAATTAACATTAACATACTCATTTATTATATATTTTAATGATATAAATAGCTTATAAATTAGAATTTAGAGTTTGAGATTTAGAAGATTGCCGAAGTTGAAATATCTTCCATAATTATATTTAATCTTTATAAATGAATATATATATATATAATATTTATTCATGAATATAATTCTTATATAATATACTTCATTTAATTTAGTTAAACATATTTTTTTCTTTTCAGGAGATGACTAATTTTTTGTTTTGAATCACTCTATTAAAATAACATTATATATATATATATATATATATATATATATATATATATATATATATATATATATATATATATATATTGGAAACTAGAGTTAGCTTATCTTTAGTATGTAACATGTGTAGCATTTAAAAAATTGTTAACAGCGTTAAATTAGAATTAATCGTAGGGAGTTCCGAAATAAAAAAAATAAAAAAAGAGATTTGAGTTTCACAATTTGTCACTCATTTCTCCGTTGTTAACGAGAAAACATTTTTTTCCCTTTAGTCTGAAGGTAGTTAGGTATTCATTAATTATTCAAAGCAAGAAAGCTTTTAAAAGAATTTAAAAGAAATAACTAAAATAAAATGATGCAGTAATGATATTTAAACGTTTAATATGTATCGTTAATGTGTCATATTTTTTTTAAAAAATCATTTTAAATTCTTACTACTATTTTTAATCCTTCAAATAAATATATAAATTAAGGCCCAATATATTTTTCATATAAATATCGTTCGTGTTGATACAGATTTTTTGTATTTTTTTTAAATACTGCACAGTCTATATGTTTACTAACACTTAACGTGGTTACCCAAATCCGAGTGACCGAAGCCAACCTTGTCAACTCGTAGGTAAGTCCTGATGTAACTAAAATCCATAAAGAAGAACTGATGCATGTTAAATATCTGGAAACTCAAATTACTCTTTTGGGAAAGGTGTGGGACGGAAGCTTATGCACCATCATCATTTATTTCAAACTAACTTGGCGTACTAACATAATAGGATAAATACAATTAACATATCTTATAAAACTCCAATATTTTTATTGAACCTTGTGATATCCTCCCTCGGGGGAACATCTCTTTAATTATCAGCCTGAGCTAGATGTGTAGGATTAACGGAAGAACTAGATGCATACATAATCTTAATATATCTTTATTCAGATTTTGAACTTAAGCTTTTAACAAATGAGATTATAATAATATATGTGAGAGAATCTTCGGTGGCAAAACACACAGTATATAAAATACCGAATTACTCTAACTCGAACTACTATTAGTAACTGACTCGCCTAAACTCAATTCTAATACAATCACTGATCCTAGTATTAAATAGTCAATTCTACCTTGCTTTAGTCTGAAAAATTGATAACTACTTTCTTAGATGAAGGCCTATAAAGGCTCGAGGGCAATGGTATGCACCTTAACTCAATTTATCTGTACCACGTGTAACTTCTGCTAATCGCCCCGTAACGTTTTCCGAAACTTCTTCACGCTTGCCCTCTGGATTATGTTTATGTTCCTCTAATTGCCATCCCGCTTACTCTAACTTCTGATATTTAAAAGCTTCCCAATTTTCATCTTTCTTTCACACTGCACTTCTTGGATTTGGTTGGAAAAGAGTTGCCATTAATTCTGCCTCCAAAGAACGCAAAGGACATGTTACAGAAAAGACGCGTGAGCCCGTCACAACCTAATATCTTTATCTCACTATTAAATACACAATGAAGACTAAAGAAATGATCGAACCAACACTACCCAAAATAATAAATGTTTATTTCACTTCCCCATACTCCCTTGTACAACCACAAATGTATAACGCCAGAACAAATCTAGACATTTGTGTATTTTCTAAGTACACTTAATATATAAATTCGTCAATTTCAATCTAAGGCGAAGATTCTGAACAAAACAGCATATAACCTCCAACTCGGTATTACACCACCCCAGCAAAGGGAGAGCTGACGAAAAAGCCAAGCAAGGAGCCAATTCGTCTCAACTGTAAGTCCCCTTGACACTCAGAAGAGCACAAAGAACATCAATTACTCATACATTGGCAAATATAAATCTGTAGCCCCAAAACATAAGAACCTAGCAAAGCCATGGGAAACTCTGGCTCCTGTGGCACCAAACCCGAGGCACCTAGTGGAGGCCGAGACTGTTGCTTACTTTCATCGAACACCAGACATGACTTTTTGGGAATATACCTGCTCAGGCTTGGCCTGGCTTCTGACGAGGCCAACCCACACTGTGGCGATGCTAGAATGGATGGTGACCACCTGCTCCGATGCACTGAATTCAAAACACAACTGACGATTTCGTCAGTCGGTACTGGGAGGCTCGGCGTCAAATGGTTAAGAATCCAAGCCTTGGTATTGGATAAATGATAAATAGTTTTACAACTTGTGGTTCTCTAGGACACTATTTGTGTGTAATCTCTAGATCCCTCTTTTCTTACTTCAGATATCGATAAATATTAGCGTTAACTTACATATCAGGGTTTCATCACCAGACAATTATTCCAAATCAATCTATTAATCCAGAGATTTATTGAAAGGACAAAAGCACTTGAGGACCTGCTACAATGTGTGTGAGATTGAAATTTATATACGAGGTCCGTCGAGCTTAACCCTAATGCAGCTTCTGACTACAATGTTAATAAACAATCAAGTTTATTCTTGCTAAATTTAAATTTTGTATCGTAGCTTAGCAAAAAGATGTTTATTTTCAGTATTTTGCTAGAATTAAAAATATTTAATTTTAAAAGCTGGTAAAAAACGAAATAAAAAAACAGAAAAAGTTTCATCTATGCAAACATATTTCAAAAAAATATCAAAAATATAAGTTTAAAAATATATACATAAGTATTAACTGTTAAATACTACATCGCTCAACATAAGAACCTAAATGGTATTTTTAAATTAAAAAACACAGCATACCATTGATGAAACATTTGCCATTTTTATGGAATATTTTCAATCCAAAAGAGGTCATGAAAAAATTACAATCTATTGAAAAAAATATCTGCTTCGAAGAAAAATTACAATTTTGTTTTTTAAATGTTGTGATTTCGTGAAATAAGTAAGCA
>BMAU01015545.1:847500-869322 GCA_019973935.1 Trichonephila clavipes
AAAATAATGGCCTCGCCTTTTCTTTTAAATTCAGGATATAAAGTTTTAGACCGATAACATATTAGGGAAACTCTATCGACCATTGGAGATTTCTTGATAAGTACAAAGGAACCATGTTCACTTTTTTTGTGAGAGAAATATTTTTTTTTTCAAGAATGAGTTTTTCATCTTTCCTTTCATAAACTTTATTTTTAAGGTTAGAAATAAGGTATATCCGAATTATAAATAAATTTATGCATTTTAGACCGTGAAGAATACTGGTTTTTTTAATAAATAATTGTTAGTTTTTGGAGTAATATAAACTGAACGTCTTTTATACATATATATTTTTTTTTTACTTTTTAAACATAAGATAAATTCAGGTCATATGTATAATTTTCTTTAGTATTATTTCATTTACTTTAAAATAATTCGATAAATAAATTTTAAGAAATTGATCATAAACGTAACATATGATATGCCTACAAACAGACGAGTGACATATTTATGATTGTGAAATATATTTTTCTATCATTCCCGAGAATAATTTGCGCATCGTGTAATTTACGGGTTGTGTATTAATAGTGTAAGACATATCTTAAAAAAAAGTAGACCAGAAATTCCGTTTTGCTGCAATCAGAATCAAACCAAATCAGTAATTGTGAATAAAATGATATACATTATTGTTAAGAGAAATTACGGGACATGAAGAAATTAATTAACGAATTTAACTGAAAAATCAGATAAATCAGCAATATATATATATATATATATATATATATATATATATATATATATATATAAACAATAATAAATATAATTAATACAAAATAGCTAAACATTTAAAAAACACCGAAGCAAAAGTAGAAATATAGCCAGATAGTATAGTACTAGTAAGAAATATGTTACCCACACTAGTATAATAGCCTTAGTAACTAAGATTGCTGATTTAAACCTTGTTTTCAGGTCAGCCAAATTTCACCAGTAATTTATCTGTATTATTGGGCTGTAGAGATGTCAAATATGAGTATGAATAAGTAATTATTATTATAAGATAAATGAAATATGCTTATGCATTATTAAGTATTTATTTTTTATATATATAAGTGTGCGTGAGAGAGAAAGGGAGTATGCATAAATATATACACTGTTGTGCAAAAATTAAGGACGAGACGGTTTTTTCAATATAACTTTGTACAAAAGCTTTCCAAATCAACACATTTAATACCGTAAGATCCCCAATGCGTAAGGACATGTGTAATATGTAAGCAACACTTACTAAAAGAGAAATCAGAGGGATAAAAAGAAGCTTTATTGAAAAAGTAGCATGGAGCGCAATGCAACTGAAGGCCGAAACATCCCTGTGATGGGTGTCCAGCAAGAAATATCCGGTCTTTAGTAGGGGATATGATCTCCCCTGACTGCTAGGCAGGTTCCACAGCGTCTGTCCATGCTGAGAATGAGGGTGTCAATGAGTTGTTGAGGCATTGCTGCCCATTCGTCTTGCAGCACCAATCGAAGCTCCCGAGTCGTTACTGGTAGTAAGGTACGAGCTGCCAAGCGTCTGCCTAGAAAATCCCAAACATGCTCGACGGGATTGAGATCCGGAGATCGTGCCGGCCAATCAATACGTTCAGTACATTCCTGAAACGATACTGTGAGCAATTCCGAACTCTGCAGCCACACTTGTCACACTGCGGTCTTCCTCCAACTTCCCAATGATTCGACCTCGGGTAAAAGCATCCAGATGTCGTCTAACAGATTGATTATTCGCCATTTCTCGCTGAGGCAGCAACTCGGTGTGATTTTAACTGCTATACGGCGTGTCATCTCTTTGCCAGAAATACTGATCTTACACCGACAACATGCTTTATACTACTCAGACACTCCCCCATTACGTCTACCTGCATATCGGCGCATGTGCTACCGTACATCACCTTACTTAATCTCCTGATTGGTCGTTCTGTCCGCTCTGCCTCTTCATTTAGCTGATATGCTAATTTTTCGACTTCGTCCTTAATTTTTGCACACCAGTGTATATATGTGTTTCAAACTATATTTAAGTTTCCGAACACTGTATTTAGAAAAATTCTCTGAAAAAGGTATTCAGGTTAAATTTAACTTCAAGACTGTTAGTTTTATAATTAAATTCAATTAACACATCTTTGAGTGTCTAAATGTGATTCAGAACTCTTAAAGACTGTCCTTGAGACACTTTATTTAGAAGTTAACAGTGTTATTGTCATTACCGCTTCTCTCCTTATAGTAAAACTTTGAATAAATAATTAATATTGTACATATGCGTACAATGTACAGCATAAAGTAAATTAAGGACTTTGTCCGTGTGCGATAATTATTATGGGGATTCTTATATCATATTTACTAATAAAAATAATTTGTAATTTAATAAAATGACAAGATTTTGCTTTGAATGTTACCTTCAAAAATAAGTAAATATGATTATATAATAACTGCCCAAAAGTTTCATTAATGTGATGCATTCAAATCTTTTATGGTTAGAAGTGTTATAATTTAAAAAAAAAAATTGGTAAAGTTACAGTTAAAAAACACAAAGCTGTTATAACTTTGAATCTTCTAGATTTTTTTTTTATTTTATTTTGAAATATTATAATTTTTAAACATATATTGCATTCATTTTATGTGCCAAAATTAAATTATTTCATGAAGGATTTTATTTAATTTTCTATGCTCTAGAAATGTTACACATTTTTACAATGGCTTACTACTTCAAATAGTTATTCACGTAGCGTGTACGTATGTTCAAATTATACTTTATATAAAATAATGTAATTTTATTCACATTATTGAATATATTTTCCCAAATAACTTACATGCCTTTGAATAATAAGATTTCCCATTACATAAAGAAATGTTAGGCTCTTTTCTTGATACCTTAAGAAGAAACGTATTGGTAAACTACAGTTGCTAAGTATAAAGATTCAATATTTGATAAGGGAAGTGCTTGACAGATCTATAATTAATCTTTTACGCTTTATGGGATTATCAGGATAATTCGAATTCTTGGACATTCGAAACTATTGCGTTATCTTATCAACATATCTAATTGCCATCTGGAATTTATATTTGCCCATATAGTTTTTGCAACTAAAATATATCTAACAATAAAAATATTTCATACGGAGATTTAACAAACTCAATTTAAATCTGTCAATTCGTCTAATGAAAATTGAATCCATACTTCTCATCCTACAAATTGTGTGTGTGTGTGTGCACATTATTAAGTAACTCACAAACAGAATATCTACCAGAAAGGGATATTTCACAATAAAACAGTTATTTAAATCGAAAACAGAATGAAAAACTAAGAATCAGGCTAGTACTCACTTAATTTTTTCTTTCCAATGCTGAATGAAGACATGTATAAATTTCTCATCTTAATTTTGAAAAATAACTAAACATTAATAAACTTTAATTTATTAAAATTGCTTATATGTTACATAAAACTTACAACAATCAATTAAATATAACTGTAGTGCATTCTAACAAAAAAAAACTGTTTTTAAGAAAGAGAAAGAAACATGATTTTATGATTTTTTAGGAGCTCCAAAGGAATAATGTATGTATTATGATGCACCAGTAGCGCACACAGGAATTTTTCAAAGGGGGGGGGGGCCGGGGTGGAAAGTTCACCATTCTTGTATCATGCTCCTTTTGATTTTGTCGATTTTCGGGAAAAAAACACAGTAAAAAACTAATTATGAAATAAATAATTAGCATTAATTAATAAAATTAATCATTAATAAGAAATACTTAATTAAACTTTGCGTACTATATACTTAGAATACTAATCAATCGGAAAAAAATCAAGGGCTTTGGGGGCGTCCGGACCCCCAGGGCCTTTCCCCACCTTGTGTGCGTCACTGTGAGGCACTCATTACAACATGTGATTAGCATGGAATTCTAAGTTCGTTTTTTGTTCAATTTTTACACATGTATTTATGTTGAAGACCATAACAAAAGTTTAAATTATTTTATTAATATGAATTTAACATATTGTAAAAAATATTTCAATATATAAATTGTAATATATATATATATATATATATATATATATATATATATATATATATATATATATATATATATATATATATATATATATATATATATGTGTGTGTGTGTGTGTGTGTGTGTACGGTATTTTTGGTATTAAAAACTTGCATAATCGTAAATATCAAATAAGCCTTTTATGTAGTTTACTCTATCAGAATGTAATTTATATTTAAGATTAGATATTTCAGTTAGTACAGTTTCAATCAATCTCTAATTACATTACTCAAATTTGACACATAGCTCAATACTGTAATTGCATATATAGGCATAGTCAAAAAGGAGAGAGTTTTGTGCCTTATGATTTAGTTACCATTCATTTTACGAATTAGTTTGTCATACATTAAATGAAATGTAATAGAATTACATAGATTTTTTTTCTAATTTAATTAACTTCCAGTATTAAGTATTTTATAAACGCATTTCGTATTCAACACAAAAATTCCATTTCATACATTAAGTTTAACAGATAATTCACGATTTTATTTTAAAACGATAAATATAATGAACTGATACATCGCTACAGTGATAAAAGATAATTATATAAATAATTCTTAAATAAAATCAGCAATATCTAAAACAAATAATTTCTTTTACAAAGCAGAAAACTTATCATCAATATAAGCGGTTTTGAATGTAAACATGCATTACAATGAACTCAAATTCATGCACAATTTGTTGACATCCCTTCTGGGGTGTATTAATGGACAGAATAGGAGTGGTGAAACAGAACTGCTGCAGGGAACATTCAAGGTCAATAGGACTATACAAATTCCCCATCATGGAATTCTGACCAATAGAACATGTAGTCAGGAATTTCAAGCCCTTTGAAACCCTAGTAGTTTTCGAATAATTGCGCGTTTTAAGATAGAATATTCGCTTCCTCTTGGGATAGTTGTTATATATCTTTGTAATTGGTAAATGTCTACATTAATGTGAACTTAACCTTTTTTCAAAGAATGACGTTTAAAACAAATTCCAAAGTCTTATTCAAAAAGTAAAAATGAAACAACGTGGAATTTTACTTGGTTCCTTTTCGAATAAAAGTGCGGGAATTTACTGGCAACTATAAACGCCTTTCATTTGTATTATATGAGGAAAAGTTATATGAGCATTAACAAACAATTCATAAATTCTACTTTCGCACTGGAAATGCCGTTTCTTTTCGATGCAGTGTGTATTTTAAACATAAAAAGTAAAGTGCGAACTTAGAAAATGGATTACGCAGCTAAATAAATGTCCCAGTCTCGAAAAGTTTATTGATTGTGTGAGAGTATCCCATCTGGGTCAGCATAAATATGTATGAAGGAATCTTAATCTCATTTGGTTATGAGCTCATAATATAATGTATCCATCCAGCGGAAAAAATACCTGAATTTTGAATCATAAATTGTTTTTGGACTGTTTGCAACTTAATAAATTATATAAACCTACAACGACTGGAAAAAGTTTATGTCATGTGGAAACTTTACGGAAATTTAATGGCTGGTTTCCTCATTATAGAAAGCTGCAAACAGATTCTTAAACATTTTTTTTCAAACTGTGTTTTAGAAGTACTGTAATTAGAAAGAAATGGAATATTTACTAATTATTTATTGATAAAATGGTTTTGCAAGTGTGTTTTTGTTTACTAAAATAATTTTATTATTTTAAAAATTATATCTTTAAGTATATTTAAATATTTATATTGCTGCATATTTTTTTATATTTATTATATGTTTATTAGAGTTGTTTATTAAATTTATTATAAATTAACGGACACAATTTAGATTTCATAATTTAATTTTATCTATTTCAATAATAATTTTGTACAACTAAATATTTAAATAGTAAATATTCAAAATTGTATGGATCTTTATATTATGTCTTATAATGTGTAATGTGTTTTATATTACATTATATTTTCCCTCATTTGCACAGTCTTAAAAAGTTCTCAAATTCGTGATGTTTCAAGAAATTATTAATTGTGGAAACACTTTTTTACTGTGAATTTAGTTATTTTGTGAACTAATTATATTTTTTCACTACCTTTTCATATTTTATTTTTGGTTTCTATTTATAACATTCTAAGTATTAAAAATAAATCGACATTTTTTGTTAAGTTAACAATGTGAATAAAGTTATAACTGTCATAAAAGAAAAAAAAATCAAAATAGTTGAGTGTCAAATAGAAAAGGATATTCGATGCATTCGCTCGTATGTTCTTTGAATTACTCATTCTTTCAAAACAACCATTCAACTTCAAGGCACAAGAGTTGTCCAAGTGACGTAACTGGTCTTGAGTGTGGGTCATGTATCAACATTCCTTAAGGGTGATTTTTTGGGACATTTTTTACAATTTTTTTTCTCACACAGTTTGGGGTACCTGAAATTTGAGGTCTCTGTATCATTTAAATAATTGTTAATGTGGTAGCTACACTCCTTGCCCCATCTATAGTTAAAGTATATAACTTTTTACTGCAAGGTATTTCTTTTTATTATTGTATGCATGCATCGTAATTATTAGCCTTGCATTAAATTGATCATGGTTAAATAGCCGAAGTTATATATTACAAACACTTTGTCTTATGAAATAAGATTGTAAAGTAAAACATAAATATTAAGGTGTCTATATTCCCCCATATTTGGTCTTGGCCTAAAAAGAAAAAGAAAATAGTGTATGAAAATTCCTTAGTTCGGTTATTAAAACACTTTGGCCATTATTTTCATACGCGCATTGAATTTTGAATTATAATGTTAGAAAAGTGTAAAGTAAAATATGGAAGTACAAAGTATTATAAATGGAAAAAAAAAATCAACCATCATGATATAGACACAAGGCCTTAACCATACAAAATAATAACATCTTCAAAAAAAGAAACCCATTCTGCTTTTTCAAGCGATGGTATGTAAATTTCTTTTAATGTCTATTACATTTAACAAAACGGAAAAATATTACTGACATTTCTGTAAATACTGGAATTCAATTAATCATTATTGTAATAAAGGCAATCATATTAGATTTTATGTCAGTGGGAATAAATTATATACAAAAAATGTGTGGATTGTCTAGAAGGAAATGAATAGATAAAACAATAAAACGGCTTAAAAGAAAATAAAAGAAGGCCCAGTATCATCAGATAACTTTGAGGGAAACTCTGAAAATATAGTGGAATACACTGACACCGAGCAAAGATAAAAAATACTTGTAGGATCCGATACATCAGATAGAGTTGATGTTCAATTTAAGTATTCAGTTAAGAAATAAAAATAATAATATGAATACAAACCGTGGCAAATGAGAATCAACCTAATAATAACATTATAGTGATCATTATGGAGTAAAATTGAACAACAGCTGCGATATGGTACTTAGCCATTTAACATTATAATACAATAAACGACTCAGATAAAGCTTCGCCGTCACACTCAAGTGATGAAACACTTTGCCAAAGTTAAAACACAAGCATTTACAAAAGTCTATGCGTAAGCATTTTCATTTTATTTTTAATGGGCTGCTGATTGGTGTCTTACCGTTGCAGACGTAGTACATTCCCGGAAGATGGTATCTCTTTTTAGTGCTGCACCATGTATACCCAGTTTAACCTTTTAGCTTTTACTTAGCTATGCCCAATTATATATATATATATATATATATATATATATATATATATATATATATATATATATATATATATAAATAATTAAGTTAAACTTTTAGTAATCGTTCTGAGTAAGTTATGTATTTTCAAATGGAATGGCACAGGAAACACCGTATGACTTTCTTTCAACTTTTTAAAAACAAGTTGAATTTGAAAAAATCCCTGCTAAGGTTATTTGTATACATCTCATTGTTGTTACATTTTTTGGTTGTTGATTTAAATATGCGTGTCACGTAGCATTAGTAAAAAATATATTAATAATTGTTTACTATAGTTAAAATAATCAAAGCCTTCAACAGCATCAACGGAAAAAGATATGCCATGTGTTTCTTAATATGTGAAGAGTATTGCAGCAAACTATATATTATATGTAACTTTTAAACTAAGAGTCTTCAAAAAATTTTATGTAATTAACAATGTTGTTTATTATTTCTTTCAGTTAATGTAATGGTGATCTAAGATTTAATTTTTTTTTTGTTTGTGTGTTAACATTTAGAATACCACTTTGCATATGAGCTTTTTCTGAAATGTATAGTGTAGAGAATATGAGGATGACAATTTTACTTAATGTTTCCTTTTTAACTGCAACTGTGTCAATAGGTTTAAAATATTTTATAAATTGTGTTCATATTTCGTTAAGTTTGATGGCTCTCTCTCTCTCTCTCTCTCTCTCTCTATATATATATATATATATATATATTTAGACATGTTACATTTTGCATAGTTATCACGTTGCTGAACTTGGTGGTAATAAACAGCTTAGCTGGAAGTCGAGAAAGTTTACAGTACTGTAAAGGATTTATCTCATATTATTATTTTGAATACATTTTAATAGAAATATGTATTAGCATTTATTTGAAAATGCATATTTGGATTTGTGCGCAGTTCTTATATTTTTGTATTTTTCTTCAATACATTATAATACCAAACTTTATGTGATCTGATCATACAAATATCCATACATATTTTTCATTAATTTTAATTCTTCCATTTTTTAAATTCATTTTTGATATTCAAACTTTATAACAAGAAGAATCGGGTGTCCATGCATCTTTGCTTTTCGAGGAATTTTTTTCGCAGTGGTGTATACATATAAGAACAATAATTAAATTTCGGATACTTCAGCATTTCTCTAACTTTAGGGTGCGCTTCTTTGGGGGGGCGTGTTAACTCTACGAGGGGGGAGCGAGCATATATTGAAAAGTCGAAAACTTAAGTTCATTATAATTTTTTTTTCCAATTTTCTGAAAGTAAACAAAGAATATACATTATTATATAATAAAAAAATAAAATAAATATTTATACTGATGTAATACACTTACAAATGTATCAGCACTGCAAAATGTGTTTTATGATAAATTTAACAATTTTAAGAACAAGTTTAAAAATTTCTAGTGGCTCTAGTCTTGTGATATATAAAATTATGTACAGAAATTAATACTTATCTTGATAATTTGTACAGTTTATAATTAATCCCTTAAATGCCGATTAAAAGTTACGCGATTCACTCCCCCATGCAACCATTTTCCACGTCGACGTGCGTATGTGATGCATTGGCGGACGGGGAGGGGAGAAATAAATAAGCAAATCCTTCGAAAACACTCTGTCCAGGTTCTTTTATTACATTCCAATGCCTTCGGAATGATTTTATAGATAGCAGTGCACAGAGAAGGTCGTACTTCGTAAAGAAATATATATACGCCCGTAAAATTAACGCTATGGCTGAGTGAGACGTTTATATTCGGTGGCACTTAAGAGGTTTAAGTCGTATTGTAGTTGTAGAATCAAAGTATAGTATTACAGAATTCAATACATTGTTAATGTAAGAAAGGGGGATCGATGAAAATTATCATTGAATATTGGGTAGCGAATATTGAAAATTTGAGAAACACTGTGATACTAAGATATCCGACTACTTGAACAACTTTTTTTTCAGAAAATGGATATATGGTGATTTTTTGAGTCTTTAAATATATTTAGCACGTTTTAAGGAAAAAATCTTAAAATACAAAACATAATTAAATTTATTATTATTAAAATGTGAAAAAAATGGTGAAACTGTACAAAAAAATACATAAAACGGCCCCGTTCTGCAGAAAAGTTTTATGAACATATTTTCAATTTTTCAATTTTGATGTGTTACTTTGTTATTCATCTTTGAAATGAACTTCAGAATGAATGTATAATGAATGTTTGAAATGAATGTATATTTTTTTTTTACAAAAACTAGATCACTTGTCTTAATAATTATATGAAATTGCTAAAAAAACTGCAATTATATTCACATTAAGGACTAAATCTATATAAATAAAAATAAAATGTGTGTTTGTTCAAAGCCGCTAATATCCGAAACTACTGAACCATTTCTATGAAATTTTGACATAACGTTGCATTTCAATCCGATGGGTTCTACGTACTTATTATTTCGTAATTATTTCTGCATTTTTTGTAATTTAATCTTAAGTGATTTTCTAGTGTTATGACGTCATACGATGTCACGTTTTTTACTAAGTTGAAAATTTATACTTTTACACGCAGTTTTTTCGAGATTTTTATTTATTTTTATTATAGCTATGTTATACATAACTATTTTTATTATATCATATTTTTTATTATAGCTATGTTGGAATGTTTATCTAATTTTTCCATTCTTTTGATATTTAATTGGGATTATTTTTTCGAATAAATCATTTTTTAATAATTAGTTTTTAACAACTAAATTTTTGTTGTTTTGGGCAACATTTTGATAGTTTTATCGTGGGATGTTTATGTGTGTGAGATCCTGCTTTACAAAATTACAACTTACATTTTCAGTATTTTCTTTGGTGAATTTATTTATTTATTTATAATACGAAAAAGAATAATGTTTACAAACCAAAATTTCTTATTGATAAGGGTATTTGAGTTCGTACATGTAAATTAACGTTTGTATAGTGCATTTTCCGGTTTCGTTATCTGTTTTAGATAGTATTGAAAACAATATGAATATTAGTAGCAATCTTTTCTCTCCCGCAATCTTTTAATTTATACATATAAATAAAAATGATTTGTCTGTTTGTAATTTGAAATTAACAGCTTTTTACTGAATGCATTTAAAAGTATATACGGTACTAAAATCGAAAAATAAATTTTTAAAATTTTTTGTGTGTGTGTGTGTCTGTCTATCTGTCTTTCTGTTTGTCTGTTTCTTCCGGCTAATCTTGAAACGGCTTAACCAATTTCGACGAAACTTTCACTGACAGATATCTATTGCTATAAGGGATAACTTAGGCTGCTTTAATTATAGAGAAAAAAAATTAGGGTTCTACGAAAATAAAATTAAAACGAATGAAATGGTGAGCAATATCCGTTTCAAATAGGGATTATTTATTTCAATAGGGATTATTTTTATTCATTAGGGGTTATTTGTAGTCAATATGGATTCCTTTATTTCGCGAGCCTTCTGTCTCAACGTTTCTAGCAGTTATATCAAACTTTTTGTTTGATTAGGCTACTGACACTCGCGATTTTCCGTTCATATCTGACACTAATGATTTTAACAGTCTCACACCAACGACACTTGTCAGAGGTCATGCATCTCTAAGACGTTGCATGCGGCTTCGTTTGTGTTTGTTTCACCCTACCCAGTCCTCACTCCATCGACAATGTCAAGGTCACGCGACCAACTCCCCCTTCTTGTAAATGCGTGTCACTCTACTGCTACTTAGACCTGCTTTTTGAACTGTTGCATTCAATGCTTATAATCATTCTCAAAATTGATTTCATTCTGTCTCAAGAACACTCAGAAACATAAGTTTTTCCGTAACATAGGTAGCATTTAAACTTAAATTAGGAAGTATTTGGGTTTTACGTCATTTGACTTCTCACAAGGCTCCGCATTTAAATAGAGGTTATCCAATTTCATACTTTTATTGTTTATTTCATTGCCAAAACACTGCACAAAGCTAGACACAATGAATGTTTGTCTTGCAAGGTGATTTTACAAGTTTGAGAGTGCGGTGGAGTGGCGATCGCAGAGCCAACAGGTTGTTTTATTTAGTTAGATACGTAGATAGTTGTTTCTAAAATAAATATTTTTAGTTACGTTTTAGGTGAAAAAAAGTGCACTTACACCCTTAAATTAAGTAAGTTTATTCAAAACTGTAAATAGCTTCATTTATACTGCGCAAGATCTATACATATTAATAAAAATGAAGTGCATGTTTGTATTTTGAAATTAATATATTTTTACTACATGCATTTAAAAGTATATACGGGAATTATATGAAAAAATTATTTTTTTAATTTTTGTCTGTCTGTCTCACTCTTTGTTCCGGCTAATCTCTGAAACAGCTGCACCAAATTTGATGGAACTTTCACTGGCAGATAGCTAATGTTATAAGGAGTAACTTATGCTACTTTTATTTAAAAAAATAAATTAGGGTTCCCCGGAAATAAAATTAAAACCAATGAACAATATCCGATTCAAATAGGGATTATTTTTATTCAATAGAGATTATTTTATTCAATAGAGATTATTTTTATTCAATAGGGATTATTTTTATTCAACAGGGATTGTTTTATTTCGCAAGCCTTCTGTCTCAACGATTTATAGCAGTTATATTAAACATTTTAATTGATTAGGTTGCTGCCACTGGCGACATTTGGCGTCCATGTCATTTGATCCTAATGATTTTACAGTCCCTCACCCCATTGACTGGTATCAAAAAGGTCGCGTCTCTCTCACATTTTCCTCAACAAAAAACAAAGAAAAAAGTAAAACAAAAAATAAACATTTATTCAACAAAGGTAGAAGAATGGCATTATACTTATAGCATATGTATTTCTTTACGTGGAATATATAATTATTATGTTTTCGTAAACTCAGCGAATTGAATAAACACTTTTTTATTAAATTCCACGTGGACAAAGCCGCTGGTATCAGTTATTTAGCATAAAATAAATGCATCAGGAAGTAATATTAATGTATTACACATCCGGATGCAAATTATTTATATTATTTTAATGCGTTTTGTTACACAAAATTTGTAACAATCTGTTAATTTTGCTGAGCAGAAGGAAGGTGTTTTCAAAAAGCGACCCATAAAAGAGTTACGGGGCGTTATAAGTAAAAGAAAACCTTTTTTTATCAGCTATTATATATACAGACTTAAAATTTAGCAAACATGGTTCTTTGTTCAACTGATAAATTCAAAAAGCTGTTTTTTGTTTAATTTACAATTCACGTAAAATGTACTCATTGAAAACTTCTTTATTCTTCAGTCTGCATTACTTAAATTTTCAATTCACCTGTGCGAAGAACGGGTATACCAGCTAGTTCAATATATAATTATTATTATTTTTATACTCTAGAACTTACGTTTTTTTTCTGCTTTCCCTTTGCGATGTCTCAATTTGTCGAAATTACTCAACGGGATTGTTTTTAAATACGTTTTTTTTTATCTAATTTTGACATGCTAATGTTCCTATGAAATATAAAAATAAAGATTTTCTTATAAATATTTTGTGTTTTGTACGAATCTGCTTTTTTGATTTAAAGAATTCAGCCTTATTTTATTTTTTGAGATATCTTCTTAAGATTTATATTTTATAACTAGCTGTACCATGTTGTAGTGGCTAAGTCAGCTTAAAGAAACTGGTGCGCAAAAATGGTTACAAAAGTAAATAATACTCAAAAATGGAAACACATAAAATAAAGGGTACTTGCGTATTGCAGCAATCACCAACTCTATTTATAACTCGTGAATTTGGCAACCCCGATTTCCTATGTGTTAAATTGGCAACCAGATGCTTATTTTCATATAATGTCGCCCACAGGTTGCCATAATATGTAATTACCGTTTGCTCTTGCCAGGGTACATAGCTACTACTGTATCAGCCGTACCAATGATACAAGGCCCTGAAGCTACAGTGGGCCCATACGTATTACTATAGTCACTAATAGGAGGCTCATATCTGAAATCAGCCCCTAAAAGTGTTTTCATACAGGATCTACTCAGAGCTGTTTTGCAATTTCCTGTATCTTTATTTTATTCTTTATGTGTATACTATTGGCTTCAGTGCAGAAAATCAAAACTTGATAATCATACTGCCCAAGCAAAACCAGTGTTGTAGTAATTACATATCAAACTGGAATAGTCATCAAATAATGAGCAAGACAGACAAATGGCTTAAAATACCTGTTGCGGAAGCAGGTCGTAAGATTAATTATTTTGGTACTTATGTACTGTCGCAACAATGGCCAACGTTCAAAATAACTTGCTGCTGACAACCCCAATTTTGCATGTCCTACATATTCTGAATTGGGATTGGTGCTCCTTCATGTTATGTCGCAAATAGGTTGCGGTTATACGCAAATACCTTATTTTTTCAAGTTATGCTTTTGCATCGATAAATTTATTTCAGTTCTTTTTATGTCAGTTAATGTTAGTATTTTTTCATTTTTAATTGATTTTTATGCTCGGATATATACTTTGGGATATTTTTTTATTTAGTACTCACGTATGGTACAATCGCCAACGTTCAAGACAACTCGCCACTTTGGCAATCCCAATTTGTACGTAATTAATTGACAATCATTTGCTTCCTTTTGTATAATGTCACCAATAGTTTGCGATAATATGCAAGTACCTTTAATTCTGAACATTACTATATCATTAGACTGGCCGCAACACACCAATTGATGTGATTTCAAAATCATGCCAAAAACAAGTAGCCACCCAATATGAAATTAATATTATGAGTATTATCTTAACCTGTTTTATCTTTCTTTCCAGCAATCCTTAATTAATTCAAAAGAAGTTTTTTTATATTTTAGTACTTGCATTTTGGGGCGATTATGTACCATAAATATTATTTTTACACATTGCGATGTTTTTGGCGAAATTAATCAGTGGTATTTTTTTTTTCCTAAATATATATCTTTATCTGTTTTTGACACTTTTTTAAATTTTGTTTGATATCTGTCTGAAATGAGTATAAAAAATAAATATTTTACAATATATATATATATATATATATATATATATATATATATATATATATATATATATATATATACACTGCTGGACAATTGCTATGACGGATAACACAATCATCCATAGCAACCACAAAATGAAAGGAAGCAAATGTGGAAAATTAGAATAAGTGCGGGATATTAGTAAGAAGAAGTATGAGTATGCATCTTTTTCCCACAACTGTCCATCACGTGATAGCGTTCATAAGAGCTTTAAATGTTTTGACGCGTGGACAGTTGTTGTTTGAAGTCAAAGTTTTACAGAAAAGATTTAATAGACGAACTTAAAATTTTTGGCATGTCTTCCCGACATCACATAGATGATTTTATGCGTGGCCGAATTATTGGAAAGATCGAAGAAGGGCAAAAAATAACAGATGTTGCCAGGGAGTTCGACATCGCTCTCAGCGTTGTTTCACAGCTTTGGAAGTCATTTAAAACTACTGGAATGTGTAGTAGACGGCACTGGGGAAGTCGTAATAGAAGTACGACGCCTGCAGAAGACAGATATATCGTCCTATCAGCAAAAGGAACAGGCGCATCACAGCTTTGCAGGTGGCAAATCGGTTTCTTTGCTGCCTCAGAAAAGCAGATCTCCCGAAAACTGTTGCCAGACGTTTGAGGGAGGAGAACTATACGCACGCAGACCTGTTGTGTGTGTCCCATTGACCAGACAGCACCGTACTGCCTGTTTGCAATGGTGTCGTGAGCATCACAATTGACTGAACAGGACTGGGCATGCGTACTATTCTCAGATGAGAGTAGGTTCAGTCTGTCATCGGATTGTAGACGTCAACTGATCTGGCGCGAGAGTGGTACTTCTTATCGTCCAAAATAATCCAGGAAAAGGACCGATATCCGACTTGCAGTATCATGGTGTGGGCCGGTATCATGATAAATGGCCACACGCGCCTACATGTGGTTGCGAATGGGACTATGACGGGCCAATGATACATTGATGAAGTTCTAAATCATCTTGTTCGTCTTTTTCGTAGTTGCGTCGGTGATAAATTTGTTTTTATGGACGACAACGCAACATGTCGTCGAATACTCGCTGTTTAGATTGTCTAAACAGCGAGGGTATTCAAAGTCTCGTATGACCGGCGCGTTCTCCAGATCTAAACCCCATTGAACATGTGGGATGCTTTGGGAGGCAATTTTGCTGGATGAAACTATCCTCCGACAAACAAGAACACCCTCATCCGTGCACTCACAGAGGAATGGGATAAATTGCCTCAACAGCTGCTGGATAATGTTGTGCAAAGTATAGTATGACGTGTGGTATGTTGCATCACACTCCACGGTGGACATATCCCGTACTGATACATTTTTTAAGGTGCCTGCTGACTGTTAGATGCATTGTTCCATTTATCCGTACGCAGATCAAATGAACTTTTTTTCCCTTTCAGATGTTTCATAGCTTTTGTACTTTCCAGAACAATAAATATTCTCTATTTAATGTCTGAACAGTGTGGCAACTATATTTTATCCTACTAAGCCTCAAGTCACGCTTAATATTATGCTACATAGCAATTTGTGATCCGTCCTTAGCAATTGTCCAGCAGTGTATATATTGTCACGGAGTTCGAAAAGAAGTACACAGTTCAATTAAACAAACAATTAGATTTATTCTAACGCTTGAGCTCGATACAACACTGGACTGAGAACATGCCCAACTGGCGATGAACTCTGCTTTTATACACTTCGGAATATTCGAGAAATAACCAGTATGCACTCTAAAGAATGATCTGGATTCATCTAGAACCTAGAGAAACAATACATTAAAAACGGAAACAAAATTCCAGTCTTTGGATAAATCTGCCGGGGCCGGGATTCGAACCCGAGACCTGAGGAAGTTCAGTCAACGCTCTGCCAACTCGGCTATCGGGACTTGTAGCAAATTATGCGTGTGGCATTGCTCCCCTCGAAAAGAAGACAGCGCCCCGCTGTCATTTTGTTCAAGGGTCTTTATTCTGGAACGAGTGATGGGTCCTTTGTATGATTCTTTGGGAGGAATATCCCTCGGTTTCGATTTGCTCGGCGGGATCATGGTACGGTTTCATACGCAGTACATGGACAACTTCTCTTAGTTTTTCTTTTTCGTGAAGCAGGATCAAAATCTTGTACTTCGTAAGTCACGGCTGATAAACGGCGTAGCACCTGATACGGTCCGAAATACCTTCTTAAGAGTTTTCGGAGAGACCGACTTTTCTCACTGGAGTATAAACCCATACGAGATCTCCGGGAGCGTAAGATACCATTTGTGTTTGGAATCGTAACGTCGACGATCTTTGTCTTGAGCTCTCAGAGTGTGCACTCGGGCTAGCTGTCGTGATTCTTCGGCTCTGGCTGCTATCTTGGTGATGTTATTGTCATCAAAATCGTTAGGACAGAATGGTAGCATTGTATCTAGTGTCGTTTCCGCTTCACGACCATGAAGTAAATAGAACGGCGTAAAACCTGTGGTCTCTTGTTTAGCGGTATTATAAGCGAAGGTTACAAATGGTAGAATTTCATCCCAATTTTTCTGCTCTACATCCACATACATTGACAACATGTCGGCCAAGGTCTTATTGAAGCGCTCCGTCAGTCCATTTGTTTGGGGATGATACGCCGTTGTGAAACGATGATCAATGTTACACAAGTCGACGAGAGGAAACAAGTCTGGATCGAAAGACGGCTCCACGATCTGTGATAATTACTCGAGGAGCTCCATGCCTGAGGACAATTTCTTCAAGTAAGAACTTCGCTATTTCGTCGACTTCGGCTGTCGGCAAGGCTTTTGTTATTGCATATCGTGTTGAGTAATCCGTGCAGACTATTATCCATTTGTTTCCATGAGCAGACTTTGGAAATCTCCCAAGGAGATCAATTCCAATGCGATGGAAAGGAGCTATAGCTGGAGGGATGGGAACTAAACGTCCAGGTGGTCGTTGAGGAACGGACTTTCTCCTTTGGCACTCCCGACAATGCATGACATACCGAACGACATTTCGGTACATTCCCGGCCAGTAAAATCTCTTGCGTATCCTGTCATAAGTTTTCGCGAAACCAAGGTGTCCTGCGGTGGGGGCGTCATGAAAGTGCCTTAGTATGTCTGCTCGTAGATGTTTAGGAATGACTGGCAACCACAACTTTCCATCTGGATCAAAATTCTTCCTGCAAAGGATACCGTCGATAAATCTGAATTCTTCGTTTTTGGATGAGTTGCTCAAAGTTTTAATTTCGCAAGGTCTTGATCCTTTTTCTGTTCCATCGCAAGGTTCATACTCGTCGTGACTGCTAAAAATTTGTCTGATGTTTCCGTTTCCTCTTCCACTGGATTTCTCGAAAGAGCGTCGGCGTCACTATGCTTCTTACCGGTTTTATATTTTACGTCAAAATCATGCTCTTGAAGTCGGAGGGCCCATCTGGCAAGCCTTCCTGAAGGATCCTTTAAATTCATGAGCCAGCACAAGGAATGATGGTCAGTTACAACAGTAAAGTGTTTTCCGAATATGTACGGCCGAAATTTGTTGGTAGCCCATACGATGGCAAGACATTCCCTTTCTGTGGTGGAATAATTCTTTTCGGCTTTTGTCAGAGTTCTAGAAGCGTATGCTATAACTTTCTCGACATTATTCTGAATTTGTACTAGGACAGCTCCGATACCGTACCCGCTTGCATCAGTATGGATTTCTGTAGAAGCTCTTTCGTCGTACATCCCCAATACTGGATCCGAAGTAAGTGCTTTCTTAAGACTGTTAAATGCTTCCACCTCTTCAGGACCCCAATGAAACTCCACGCCACTTTTCAGCAACGACTGCAAAGGTTCGGCGAGATAACAGAAACCTTTAATAAATCTTCTAAAAGTATGAACAAAGGCCAAGAAAACTTCGTATGTCATGTATATTCTTTGGAGTGGGAAAATTTCTTACGGCTTTTATTTTGTCGGGATCGGGACGAACGCCATTACTAGATACAAGATGGCCCAGAATCTTTACTTCTTGGGCAGCAAAAAGACACTTCTTTGAATTTAATTTAAGACCAGCTTCCTGAAGACATTTTAGAACAAGTCTTAATCGTATAAGATGGTCTTCAAAAGTTTCTGAGAACACTATTATGTCATCTAGGTAACAAAGACACATAGTCCATTTAAAATGGCGTAGCAAATTGTCCATCATTCTCTCGAAGGTCGCAGGTGCATTACAGAGACCAAACGGCATGACTTTAAACTCGTATAAGCCTTCGGGGGTAATAAATGCCGTCTTTTCACGATCCGCTTCGTCTATTTCTATTTGCCAATAACCAGATCGGAGATCCATGGAAGAAAAGAACATGGCACCTTTCAGACAGTCGAGCGTATCGTCAATACGAGGCAGAGGATAAACGTCTTTTTTCGTGACGCTATTCAGCTTGCGATAATCGACGCAAAAACGCCAACTACCGTCTTTTTCTTACGAGCACAATGGGTGATGACCAAGGACTTTCAGAGGGTTGGACGATACCTTCATCAAGCATTTTCTGAACCTCTTCATGAATGATGCGTCTTTCAGTCGGCGAGACTCTGTAGGCTCGTTGGTTGATTGGAGCATGATCACCAGTAAAAATCCTGTGTTTCACATTCGTCTTCGCGGCTGTCGACTTGTCGGTCTTCGTGAAAAGCCCAGAAAATTTCCGGGTAGTTCGGATAGCTTGTTTCTCTGTTCGTCACTTAACTCGGGTGACATCATTAACGAACAATTCATCTGTGACTCCGAAGTTTCTTGCTGGTCATCCAAGCAACCCGATGTGTCGGAAATAACACATAGATGCCCTTCATTTAGTGGTTCAGCTTGGCCTATGCACATTCCTCTAGGGATGATTTGGTTTCGGAACTGCAGGTTGGTAACCCAGACATCACTTTTCCGTTACGATATGTGGATACCATGGACGGTGTAGCAATATTTTTTCTCGAAGAGCAAATGTTTGCTGCCGTCTAGAACTACATTTATGTCTCCTCGGGTTTGATATCCTGATACTGTTATTCTAGTTAAAGAATGCGGCTTAAGTGTATAGTCCTGGTGGCATACAAATTCCAGGCGTCAGGCGCTGTGGAGTCTCGACAGATGTCTTCTAGAACAAGTTCATTTTGTCCACAGTCTATAACGGCTTGAGACGCCTCTAAAAAGTCCCATCCTAGGATGACGTCATGGCTACAATGTGATAAAACAATAAATTCAAAGGCAGTTCTCGATTGTTTATACGGACACGTAAAACACATTTCCCTATCGGCCGAACAAAATTTCCATCCGCAACTTTCAGCATAACGCTCTTGGCATCAGCAAACAGAACTTTCTTTAAAAATCGGCGATACTTATCGGATATGACGAAAACGATGCCCCAGAATCTACTAGAGCACGTATCGGCTTCTTATCTATTATTACGTCCTAGTTGGTTACCAGTCATCTTGGCGGTCGACGGAGGATTTCAGTACACGCGGCCTCACCTCCTTGGAAGGTCGCTCTCCTTAGTTTTCCTCGCTCCTACGGCCTGGCGACTGACTGGATCGGCGATATGGCGACGGGGATCTGTAACGACGTATTGGGGATCGGCCTCTCGTGGGACTTGGCGTAAAACGGCGAGAAGAGTTTGGTCGGCGTATTTCTTCTTCAGTGCCAACGTCGTCGAAGTTCCGTCGGCGGTTTCGAGGAGTTGTCAAAGACAGCCTTTTCTCTCTCGGCAGTAGCGCATTACATGTCCAGGACGTCCGCAGTGAAACAAACAGGTCTGTTGTCAGCCGTTCTCCACACATCTGTTTTTCTTGGTTCAGGTGGGAATTTCTGAACAGGAGCTCTGTATTTCCTGGTTACAGCGGCGTATGTTGGTCGTGGTCTAGTTTCTGTAGGTTTTGTTGACACTGGGGCCAAACCCCTTTCAACTTCGTCTTGAACGATCTCTTCTAAGGATTGGGGATCGGAGTCCAAAGATTCTTGCGTCTGGTTAACTAGTCGATGGACTTCTTCTCGTACGATTGTGCGAATAAGAGAGACCAAATCAGTCTCATCCGTCAGGGATGCAACCGGTACGACGTTTGGAAGCCTTTCAAATCTCGGTCGACCAACTCTCTTCTGCTTCATATCTTCGATATAGTTGCACCATTTGATAAAACTTGCTGTGTCGTTGATTTCTCTCGTCAACGGGGCCTGATAAATATCCTCAGCAACACCTTTCATTAGGTGTGACACTTTTTCGTCTTCTTTCATCCAGAGGATTTACCTCTTGGCAAAGTCTAATACACTTTGTATGTAGGACTGTGTACTCTCGCCTGAACGCTGGGCTCGGCATTTTAGTTGTTCTTCTGCCCTTCTGGTATATTTTTGACGGTCACCGAAAGTCCATAGTCCATTTTTAAACGCTTCCCAGGAATCTAAGGCGTCTTCGTTGTTGACATACCACTGTCTCGCAGTTCCGTCAGAAAGAAATAAACGTTAGCCAGGCACATCATGTCATCCCACTTGTTAAAGTTGGCTACTCGATCGTACTCTTTAAGCCATTTGAGAGGGTCTTCCCCAGGCGCTCCTCGGAAGGTCGATGGGCTCCTCCATTGCTGTAACGAAGGTGTTACTACAGCGGGCTTGGCTTCTTGCTCGGTCGGCATTTTTTGTCCTCTTCCTACTATTTTCTTTTAACAGTCCGAATTCGGGGATAATCCTCTTAACCGGAGGCTCCTGCGAAGGTTGTCACTATCCACGTTTGACGTAATTGTACCCCGCGCCTCCACCAAACTTGTCACGGAGTTCGAAAGAAGTACACAGTTCAATTAAACAAACAATTAGATTTATTCTAACGCTTGGAGCTCGATACAACACTGGACTGAGAACATGCCCAACTGGCGATGAACTCTGCTTTTATACACTTCGGAATATTCGAGAAATAACCAGTATGCACTCTAAAAATGATCTGGATTCATCTAGAACCTAGAGAAACAATACATTAAAAACGGAAACAAAATTCCAGTCTTTGGATAAATCTGCCGGGGCCGGGATTCGAACCCGAGACCTGAGGAAGTTCAGTCCAACGCTCTGCCAACTCGGCTATCGGGACTTGTAGCAAATTATGCGTGTGGCAATATAT